>PGIR01000130.1:0-117352 GCA_002812735.1 Scedosporium dehoogii
AAAAAAAAAAAAAAACACTAACTCTCTCTCCTCCAAGTCAACGGTGTCTATAGCCGCATGGCCGCCGCCCTCGGCACCGTCTACAGCGCAGCCGGCAACCACGAATCCCACCCCACAAACGCCTTCGCCCCCTCCTCCATCAACTCCGACGCCCAATGGGTCTACTCCCTCCTCTCGAACGCCTGGACGCGCTGGATCGGCGCCGACGCAGCCTCCACCACCCAGCGCCAGGGCCGCTACTCCATCCTCCACCCGGGCAGCAAGCTCCGCATCATCAGCCTCAACACCAACATGTACTACGTGCAGAACTACTGGCTGTACCAGCGCGACATGGAACGAGACCCCGAGGCGCAGATTGCCTGGCTCGCCTCGGAGCTCGACGCCGCTGAGCGCAACAAGGAGCGCGTCTACATTATTGGCCACATGCCCCTTGGTGACCGTGACGCTTTCCATGACCAGAGTAACTACATCGATCAGCTCGTCGCGCGGTACTCTGATACCATCGCCGCCATGTTCTTCGGGCACACCCACGTCGACGAATTCCAAGTCTCCTACGCCGCCTACGGAAAGGGAGCCTCCCGCAACGCCGCCGACGCCCGCGCCATCTCTTACATCGCCCCCTCCCTCACCCCGACGAGCGGCATGCCCTCCTTCAGGGTCTACACCGTCGACCCGGACACCTTCGCCGTCCTCGACGCGGTGACCTACATCGCCGACATGTCCAAGCCGGAGTTCCAAACCTCCACGCCCAAGTGGCAGAAATACTACTCAGCCAAGGAGACTTACGGGCCCCTCGTCAACCCCCCCGTTACCGACCCCGCGCAGGAACTCACCCCTGCGTTCTGGCACCGCCTCACCGAGACCTTCGCGGCTGACCAGTCTGCTTTCGACGGGTACATCCTCCGCAAGTCGCGTGGCTGGAAGGCCGACGACTCGTCTTGCGCCGGTGCCTGTCGCGACAATGAGGTCTGCTACATGAGGGGCGGTCGTGCGGAGAATAACTGCTATGATCCCGAGCCGGGCGTGCATTTCAGTAAGAGGGCTCTGAACCCCATCGAGGAGAGGGATGACTGCGGTATCTCTGTGTCGAGGGCTACTATTGGTTCGTTGGCTGTTAGGAGGGATTCGCTCCGCCTTTTGAAGAAGAGGGCTTTGGAGAATAATGCTCCCTTGGTGATTTAAAGGGAGGGGGTGGTGCATGGTGAGGAGCTGGAGTCGCTGGTTGGTGTTGTCTGGATCTTTTCTACATTCTGATCTTGAGCATCTTTTTTTTTTTTTCGCTTCACGGCGGGAGTATTTTGGATGAGAACATGAAGCTGTAACGTAATGTTTTGTTTACTCGAAGGTGCGTATATAGATTCATATCTTGGGGAGAATCTACGTCCCACATATTCGGTCACACTGACCCTACGTGTAAGGTCTGCAGCATCCTCTTAGGTAGACAGGCCGGCATCGAGCTCACCGAGAGACGAGACATATGAAATGCTTGGAGTAAATATAAATAAGAAAAAAAGAAAACAGAATCAACCTAAACTAGAAGCCAACGTTCACATGCTAGACCCACGTGATACCAAAACACTTTGAACCCAACAAGACCGTTTCTGATCATCCCGAATCGCTTCAATATAGAAGACCCACGCTGCACCTCGGTCGGCTTGCTACAGGGACATTTGCCGTCAGCCCATCAGCTTGTCGTCCAAAGGTCCAACGGAGAAGAATCCGTCCCCCCTGGCTATTTCCTGTTCGACAGACAGCAGTCCCAGTCCCCCATCCTCATCAGAAAGCAAGGTCGATTTAACACTATCACAAGAAAACAGCACTATTGATGCCACTGTAACCAATGCCATGCGCGCGTCGCTTGAATCTTACTCGCCCAACACATCGGCGAACTTATTAGTCATTTCTTGGTGGATGTCCGCGTACTGAAGAAGTCGTCAAATGTTAGCAATGTATAAACAGAGGTATCGATGTAACGCAAGGCGGGTACGGGCAAAAGAAAACGGTTGGGGGGGGGGGGGGGGGGGGGGGGAGAAAAAGGAGGGAAAGATCCTTACCCTCCTGCAGATAACGTCCTTTCCTTCCGTGGGCACCTCAAACTTCAACCGACGCAGCTTGTTCTGGAGCTCACTTGTCGCGGCCGAAATGTCAGACCACTTCTGCTCTTGCCCAATAGCCTTAAGGGACTCATCGTAAAACCCGACAATGAGCTTCATCATCCACTCCGTCTTCCAGAGAGGGCAGAACTGATCGTAGTCCGAGTAACCGTTCTGCTGCAAAAAGTCGTCCTTGATGATCCTGGCGATATCAAGGATGAGGGTATCCTCGTCACCGAGACCTGACCGACCGACCAGCTGCACGACCTGGTCGAGCTCCTCGGACTTGGTGAGCAGTTGCTTGACAGCGAGACGGAGGCGCGCGAAGTCTGGGTGATCGCCCTGGTACCACTTGTCTAGTACATCAGTGTACTTGGAGTAGGACAGCTTGGTGTTGATCGAAGGGAAGTGCTTTCTTTGGGCGAGCTTCTTGTCAAGACCCCAGAAGACCTGTACAATGCTAAGTGTTGCGCTCGTGACGGGATCCGAAAAGTCACCACCGGGAGGGCTGACGGCAGCCACAATGCTGACACTTCCGACACGCTCGGGGGAGCCCAGAGCAACGGCCTTGCCTGCGCGTTCGTAGAAACTGGCCAGCTTGGCACCGAGATAGGCCGGGAAACCCTGATCAGCCGGCATCTCACCCAAACGACCCGAAATTTCACGGAGAGCCTCGGCCCATCGCGACGAAGAGTCCGCCATCATAGCGACGTTGAGACCCTGGTCACGGAAGTACTCGGCGACCGTGATGCCGGTGTAAATAGACGCTTCTCGGGCGGCCACAGGCATGTTGGAAGTGTTGGCGATAAGGCAAGTACGCTTCATGATGGGCTCCTTCCTGCCATCGACCTCGATGGTGAGCTCTGGGAAGTCCTTCAAGACTTCGGCCATCTCGTTTCCTCGCTCTCCACATCCTACGTAGACGATCACGTCACTGTTTGAGAACTTGGACACGGACTGGCTAATGACGGTCTTGCCACAACCGAAGGCGCCGGGAATGGCAATGGTTCCGCCCTGGACGGCGGGGAACAAGGCGTCGAGCACACGCTGGCCGACGATGAAGGGCTGGTCGGGGGTAAGCTTCTCGTTTGTAATTCGCGGAACACGGACGGGCCAGGACTGCATCATGGGATACTCGGAGACTTGGCCCTGGAACTCCACAGTCAAGAGGGGTTCCTCGACGGTGTATTCGCCCTTGGGGGCGATCTTCGTGATGACACCGCCGACTTTTCGCGGAGGGAAAAGAATACGGTGGACCTGGATGAAGGAGTTTTCGTATACGGTACCCCAGACATCGCCACCAGAAATGTGGTCTCCGACCTTTAGCGTAGGAGTAAACTCCCATTTCTTGGTACGGTCGAGGGCGGGCAGGGCGATACCGCGGGGAATGTAGATGCTGTTCGTAATCTCTGCAATCTTTGCAAGAGGTCGCTGAATACCATCATAGATGTTGTCGAGTAAGCCGGGTCCAAGTTCGACGGAGAGCGGCTTTCCGGTTCGTCGGACGGGATCTCCGACTCGTAGACCCGCTAGTTTCCGGGTTAGCTTTCTTTCGGGGGCGGAGAGGGCTGGCGGTGGTGGAAGGTAAGGAGTCTGTCAGAGGGGTGCTGCCTACATGTCTCCTCGTATACCTGGATAGTAGCTTGGTCTTCGCGAATGCTAATAACTTCGCCGGCCAGTTTCTGGTTGCCAACTTGGACCTATTTGGCGGACACAGGAGTTAGCAAAGACAATCGCAGCAGGTGGAACGGATATCGCAAGACTATTCCCAGCGTGCCGAAGAAAGGAAGAAAAAAAAAACCTACCAGTTCATACATGGCAACACCAAGCATATCCTCGGCAATTACGACAGGTCTATAGATAGCAGTTCCTGCCGTCAGCATGGTGGCCATATATATAATATTTATTGGGCAGGGCAGATTCGATCCGACGCTGCATCCTCAATCACGTCGCAAAGGCGGCCATCAGGCGGAGTGGAAATTCGGTTTGTACTAACCCAGAGACGGAGTAGACAACACCTAGAAAGCATTATTTGGTTAGAGATACAGCCCTCTCGCTTGCATACAAAGTTCAGATTAGAAGCGCCGTACCATGCTTTAAGCTCTCGGGCCCTGAGGATGCAGCCAGGGCTTTTGCCTTGGCCCGCTTCTCGCTATTCTGCGCACCATGTTAGGATTTTCGATCGGAGGGTTCTGAAGATGTGGCCATGTGGTGAGGGTAGCATAGGCGAGGTGCCACGAAAGCATGGAGGGGCTGGTTGGAGGGGCTGATAAATCACGTACGGACGCCATCTTGGCACGATCACGGCTCTCGGTTTCGGTTTTGGAGGTTGCAGGTAATTGTACAGGCGGAGACGGCTCTCCTGATAATATCGGGGTAGTTGTGGCAGAGGCGGTGGGCCGTGTGCGGTGTTGGAGAGTAGATGGTTGTGAAGGAGAGGGCGGTCGATTCGGTGGTGGAGGTGGGATGGAGACCAGGGAAGCTTTGTCGAGAACAAGGCAGGAGGTTATAGCTTCGATGTCTTGGCGGGCCAATGACTGGGCTTGTTCAGATGTTGTGGCAGGGCCTGGCGCTGGTGGGGATGACGTCTTCCCACTCTTTGGACTAGCAGAATTGGTAGAATTGGTAGAATTGGTAGAATGATCGAGACTGGGTATTAAATCGGGGCTCTTGTGAAAATCACGCTCAGCGCTGGAGTTGAGTTTTGAGTGAAACTTGGCGCTAGGCTGCAGTTTTGGATCTTGGGGGGAGTTCAATTGCCGTTCCAGGGGAGGCTTAGGGCCTAATCCAGCTGAGAGGGGCTCAAGCTCTTCGCTAGGTGCTGTTTGAGGGCCTAGAATTGGTGACTCAGCAGGCCCCTCACCCAAGCTACCTTCTGCTTCTTCTATTGTTGTTGCTGGTGTCTGTTGATCTTGGTTCGAATCTTCTCGCTCTGGTGAGGCCTCAAAAGCGCTTGAGTCTCCAAGATCCATTACGGCCGTTGATACTTGTGATTCTGCTGGCTGCTGCGGTCCCCCCATCGCAGAATCCGGTATGCTCTCTTCGGCCGGCTCTTCTGCGATCTCTTCTCTTCCCCAGCGAGCTGTCACGTCTATATCCACGACTTTACGGGGAGGGCTCGTCTCCTCCATCTCCTCTGCAGCAGCCTGCGCCAGCGCATCCGCTACCAGTTCTGGATTTGGAGGTGGACTGGATGGTGATAGCACATGATTGGTATTCTGGCCAGATCCAACCAGCAAGTCCACCAGCGACCGTCGCGCCCTCAAGCGGGGCCGGAGACCGATGGGCTGCATGGGACTAGCAGGTGACGATTCAGGCCCGCCAAAGAAAGATCGAAAATGTGACTGGCGGGTTAAGCTTCAATCGTCGTGTAACGGGCCTTGTCTAGTCGCGTCTAAACCCGAGTTTGACTATTTGACAACGTGGTAGGTATCAAGGAAGTTGCAATTTTTTCCTTCTTAAAAAGAGAAAAAAACTTGTACACACTGGCCGCCTTATTTGCTATGGAGCAGTGCTTCGTTGCGAGGTGAGAAATGTTGCGCGGCGCATCGTCATATTATTCCTGTGGAAGGGACATCCTACAAGGGGAGATTCATTCCAGGGTCAAGGTCATCCGGGGGTGGCTCGAAACGGAGAAGAATCCAGACGACACGAGAGAGTTGGCTTGGCCTAGAGTAATAACACTTAAGTGGGTAAAATAGTTTACCAGATCAACATCCTCTCACAAATCCCAGTTTATGGTGACCCTGAGCTGCTGGACCATCCACACATCCCACATCCGTGATCCGTGACGACCGCCGCATGACCACGCCTGTTACATCATATTTGATCGTACCCTAAGCCAAAGGCAGCTTGAGCACTGAGCACTTGTCATGCTACACTGTAAGGCTCATCACCAAATGGTTATGGACATTGGGGCTGGCTGGTTCCCGACACTGCATCTACTCGGGAATTACTTCGTACCTGCGTACTTGGTAGATTTTTGCTTGCTCTATCGAATCCCCTCCCCCCCCTCACCATTTACCTTCCTTGATTATGGTCCTGGGTTATGCCTCATACATGAAATACAGTGCCACCTCTTTCGTCCATCTATTTCATAGGCCCCGTTTCCTCCAGCCGCAGACAGCCAGACAGCCAGACAGCCAGACAGCCAGACAGCCGGACCGCCAGGTTATATGGGATTGATGTAATTGTCGAGTTTCACCCCGATAAGCTTAAACCCGCCATCCTCCATGGTTTCATGTCCGATCTTGAGCATGGCCGGGTGGCTATTGTTGCCAGTCGTGACTTCTCATGCTCCAATCTCCTCACCGGTCCATCGGCACGGGGCGGCGATCGATTGTTTTTCTCACTAGCCAACCCTCTCTCACCGAGCCAGACGCCATCGCCATTCCCATCTTCCTCGCCTGCTTGTTTCTCCCCATCCTTCCATTTACTCACCCCCAACCACCATACTTCTGTGACGATGGGAATGGATTCGTACTTGATCATTGATGACAGTATACTTACCTAAAGGTACCAAATTAGTGCATTGCCGATGATTCATCATCATCGTGGGTGTTACAGTACTGGACTTCGTACGACTTCGTACTGAGTACAGCGACCGCTTCTTTCACCTACGATAGCCGAGCTCGGCCACCCTCGCCCGCTCAGGATCAACACCATCAAATCCACTTCATCCCTTTTACATTGCACACTCACACACCGCACATTTCACATAGCTGGTGAGTTCGAATTCCCCAATATTTACTCAGAATATATCAATTAACAAAGATACACCTTAGAAATCCCAGAGAGCTTGCGAAGTCTATTTGTGATCCTTATCTTGAGTTGTATCACTGGGCGGTCTGGTTATCTACCTCTGAATTATCTCCCCTTTCGAGATTGAAAGTTAAACCATCTCCTCCAACATGGCGCTTCCGGATGCCCTCTCCGATATGGAGTACCCCTGCCTCCATCCAGAATCTCGAGTCCTGATCATTGCGACGGGAGGAACCATCTGTATGCAGCCAACCCCCGATGGCCTTCAGCCCATGGGCGGTTTCCTCGAGAGCGCCATGGCTCCTCGACCGTGCTTCAATGACAAGTCGTCTCCTCAAGGTAGTCTTTCCCTTTCCATTTCTATTTCCCTCCATAAACCTGGGGTCGCGAACCCCCCAAGTGGAAAATTTTGAGGACTTACGAGGCATGATTTCTAGTCCAACTACAGGCTTTCCATAAAGGGAAGGAGCTTTCGTTGGACAGTCTTCGGACCCCTCCAAGCGCATACTCCCGCCACATACGCTACGGCATTCTTGAATTCGACCCCCTTCTTGATTCGAGCTCGATTTCTTGCCAGGGCTGGAAGGCCATCGCCGAGACCGTCAAGGAGAATTACTCTCTCTTTGACGGTTTCGTCATCCTTCATGGAACCGATTCGCTGTCTTACAGCGCCTCGGCCCTCTCCTTCATGATGTCCGATCTCGGAAAGCCTGTCATTCTCACCGGATCCCAGGCCCCGATATTTGCCCTCCAGTCCGACGCTGTCGATAACCTCCTGGGATCTCTCATCATCGCCGGCACTTTTGTTGTCCCCGAAGTATGCCTATTCTTCCACCACAAGCTCTTCCGAGGCAACCGTACCGCCAAAGTCTCGGCTTCCTCTTTCGAGGCCTTCGAAAGCCCCAATTTCGAGCCCCTAGCTAAGGTCAACGGGCTTGGAATTGATGTCAATTGGACCCTCGTCCATCGACCCAAGAGGCTGTCCGAGTTCAAGATATCGACCACTCTCGACACCGCTCATGTTGCGTGTCTCTGGATTTTCCCTGGAATTCAGCCAGAGATGGTCGACTCGGTGCTGCGTCTACCTCACCTGCGCGGTCTCGTCCTTGCCTCTTTCGGCATGGGGAACACGCCTGGCGGCGTTGACGGGGGCCTAACGAGAGTCATCCGGGAAGCTATCCAGAGAGGCGTAATCGTAGTCAACGTCTCGCAGTGCACGTCGGGATTCGTATCCCCCATCTACGGACCCGGCACCGAACTGGGTCGGGCTGGCGTTATCTTCGGCCTGGATCTCACGATTGAAGCCGCCTTGACGAAACTCTCCTACCTTCTCGGCATCCCAGGATTGACGCCGGCAGAGATATCGCAGCAAATGTCCCGGTCCCTCCGAGGTGAAATGACCGAGCGATCCTCGCCGGTATTCTCGCACCCCGCCGAATCCATCGATTCGGCCGCCAGCCTCCTCACCGCCGTCGACGCCGCCTTCACTGCCCTCGGATACGCTATTAGGAACGGCGACCTGACCACCGTCAAGGACATCTTGGCGGGGGACGAGGTGACGATGCTTAAGAAAGTCGACTACGCCGGTAACACGGCCGTTCACCTCGCCGCCCTCGGACCGAACCCGGATATCATGAGGCTGCTCCTCGAGAAGGGTGCGAGCGTCCATTCGAGGAACTGGGCGGATAATACGCCGCTGTTCCTCGCTGAACGTGCGGGGAATAAGCAGTGCGCGGCGTTGCTTAGGGAGACGGGTGCGCATTTGTGGAGGAACATTGACACGTCGTCTTGGCAGAATGGGGACGATGCAGGAAAGAACTGAGTTGTTTTTTTTTGCTATTTTTCTAGACTTTTGGTGTTTAATCGATAGAGCTGTCTCAGGGAATGGTCTTGGAAAAGGTTAATCAAGGCCAAGGCGGGCTCCGTTATAGAAGCTGTCTGTTCTCAGCGTAGAGGTGGGAATAATGTAGAGGAGATGCGCGAGGACATTGGTATAGAACACAACTGCTGGGCTCACTCTTTTATGTCGTCAGTGCGATCGAAGCAACGGGATAGAGGATGAGTGGGAGGCTCGTAATGTGATTTTCCGGGACCCCCAGAGTGGCCCGTGAGAGGATGGGGAAGATAGAGAACCGATCCATACTCGTACTCATACAGAGCATCAAGATCATCAGAAATAATGAAATCAAAACAAAAACATTAAAAAAAACGAAGTAATCCCAAGCCTTTGATTCCTTACGAACCATTCATTTATTTTTGTGTGCCGGTATCGCTCAGACCATAAAACACAACACATGTGTAAACTCTCAAGAGACAAAGAAACCTGTAACTCCATTGAAAATGAACCTATGCCATCCTCATCATGAAAAAGAAAAGGAAAGAGAGAAAAAAAATCGTCAACTTATTCTGACAACTTTCAAATGCCATTTTGGTTTTGCTCTCCCTCGGTGACCATACGCCGGAGTTCCCACTCTCGAGTGAACTCTTGACTGAGGTGGTTGAGATCCCTGAGTAGCTTCTCGAGCACGGAGAGGAGCGCTTCCTTGGGGGTTATGGTGCCGTCCGTTTGGATCCGGATAAAGAGCTCAGGCACGTTAGGGTGAGACACTGAGCGATTGGGTTAGCAGGGAGACCTGTAATGGTGGCGCTCGAATAAGATACCTTTGTATCCGGCCATCAGGACGTTTCGGTGCTTCTTGAGCTGTTCCGAGACTAGGTTGCCAATGGTGTGGTCTTCTTTCTTGATGATGAAGTCGGAACAGTTGGGAATGGCTTCGAAGTGGTCAGTCTCGACTCCGAATGGGCCAGAATCTAAGCAGGGTCAAGGCCATACCGGTGAAAGGAACCTCCTCGCATTTCTTCTCCCCTTCTCCAAGGAGGAACAGCTCGAACCTATTCTCATAATTAGACTACACTCTTATATCTTATATATAGAAACAGTAGACCTGGGTATAGGACGCCAAGAAATTAAGAGGGACAAGTCGTGTCCCAACGCGTCCAGCGGGACAGGCTGGGGCTCAAGGCTGGAGCAAGGCAAGGCTTGTCCCCCTTCCAGATTCCCAGGATCTAAGCGCATATTACACTTACCTATCGGGAGCGTTCATCCTGGCGACTTGAGGGAGTCGTTATAGAGATATTTTTAAAAATAGGGCTTGGATAATTTATGCAGGCGTCAAATAGAATACTATGGAAACTGATGAGGCTCGGTGGCTTGTTGTGAGGTAGGATTAGAGTCGAAAGGGAGTAAGGAAGATGTGGAAGGATTAAACCCCCTAATCCTTTTTGGTTCTTGATTAAAATGATGAGGGAAATTTTGTTGTTGTTAGTGAGAGGATCTCGTGATCTCGTTGTTGATGGAAGGACTTGGAGTGTCTTCCTGGTGATGGCGATGGTGATGGGATGTGAAGAAGTTGAGAATGCAGGTTTGTCGATTACATAAGCATTTCACCGAACAATAAAGCTCAAAACTCATTGCCCCAAGCTCGGGTCCGATGAAGGAGCTCAGAGATGGCAGAGATGCGCGAGGGCAATTGAACGAACGAAACATAAATATCGACACCGAGAAGAGGCGAAAAGGAATTCTATGAATATTTCTCATTGTATATACAACTCTGTAGTTAATGCCCCGAATTTCCCTCCGTCAACTCCGCCAAGCCTACACCATCTCCCCTCTCCTCTCACGCCTGCTCCCAGCCGGTAGGCATCTCACATCCGCCAAGAATGAGCTCCGATGGCTTCAAGAACACGCCGTCGCGACTTCGCAGGATGCACCCGTCTCACGCCGACAACACCGCGGTCGCCTAGCTTCAATGTGTGAGCGCCGGCGTCGGGGCGTCCCACTCCAGTACATCCTCGGCACCCAACCATTCGGGGACCTCGACATCCAGTGCGCCCCGGGCGTTTTGATCCCACGACCTGAGACGGAGGCGTACACGGCTCACCTCGCGCACTTATTAAAAAGGAAAGATTTCCTGGGCTCCCATAATGCCGCTACTAAGGATCGTCGACATCTTCGAATCATAGACTTTTGCACGGGCACCGGTTGCATCCCTTTACTTCTCTACTCACTCCTGGCCCGCCGCTTCCCAAACCTCACCATCCACGGCATCGACATCTCCCCCACCGCCCTCCGCCTCTCCAACCGCAACCTCCGCTCCGCCATCTCGTCGGCCCAGATCCCCCCTCCAAGCCCCACGCAATCCATCTCCTTTCACCGCGGGGACGTCCTGTCCAAGGACTGGATCAACTCTCGCCTTTCCAGATCGAAATATGACGTCCTCGTCTCCAACCCGCCCTACGTCTCCTCGGAAGCCTGGAACCTCGCCCGCGAGGGCCTCAGCTACTCGGCGCGCAAGTACGAGCCGAAACTCGCCCTCGTGCCTAGCGATGATGTACGCTTACCACCAGGGAACGGCTGCAGGCACGAGGATGTGTTTTACGCCGCGTTGTTGGACGTCGCGGTCCTGCTTGATCCCGGCGTTGTGGTTTTCGAGTTTGGAGGCCGGGAGCAGGGGAAGAGGGTCCTTCAGATGGCGATGGCGCATCCTTTTGGGAGGAATGCAGAGTTTGAACTGTGGAGGGATTACCCGGATTTGGACCCTTCACACCTAGACGAGGCGGTTGTTAATGATGTAGGGGCTTCCCTCACAGTGACGGACGATCTAGGTGTGGAAAGAGTGGTCCCCGTCAGGGGATGTGGGAATATCCGATCGATTCTCATTAGAAAGCAAGAAGAAAGAAGTGATAATCGTGTAAGATAGTGTAATTAGCATGTACATCATAAGTCGTCTACATAAGTGATACCCCTTCTCATACCCTCTCCCTTGTAACATTTTTCTTAAGAGTTGGTACCCTAGGCCCAGCCCTGGAATCTGGTGCCACGTATTCCAGTCTCCAGCATCTCCGCAAGCAAATCCCACTTCGCGGCCGCTGGGTCGCTTGTCGCTCTCGCAACGGCTCTCAGACCGTCGCTGACAAACTTGAGATGCCTGTCGAAAGCCGAATGTATGCCCAAAACAATATCCTTAAAAGATCTCATATCGTGCTCGTCATCAAGCCGACTATGGACACTGGCGTCGTCATCGTCATCGTCATCATCCGACGTGTCGGCATTCCGTCTCGACCTGGCAGTGGCGCGGCGGGATGGTGTCGCCCTCAGTGGAGGCCGAGCTGGCGACGATATGACCGATAAACGAGATATCTCCTGCATCTCTTCGCTCTCTTTCAACGCACTAAGCACGTACGCCTTCTCCAACTGAATGGTCAAGTCAAGGATGTCCAGAATGCCCTCGCGAATGGGCCTTAGTTTGCTTCCCAGACAACACTCATCAAGCACTCGTTTCGTGAAGGCGAGATGCACCTCTGTCATGGCATCAACATCATGAGAGGATTCAAGATCATCGCGCAACTTCCCACAATTCGGGGCTAGCACAAGAGTTGCCAAGTAGCTCTGGAACGTGTTACAGAACCAGATTAACTTGGAACGGACGAGGTAATAGGTACATCGATCGTCCCAGTTCTCCGCATCGGTCGCATCGTTGGCAAGGAGCCGGTGCTTGTTTAGCATGTAATATGCGCGGCGCAGCTGGAGAAGCAGTGTGAAAACACTCTTGTATCTCGCGATGCTTTCCTCCGCTAATATCATCTGGACTGGCCAGCGGACGGTATAGGACAGGGCGACCTCTGGGAGGAGCTTTCGAACAAAATCCCGTGCCGTGATGGCGGGAATGCGTTGACCGCGTGGCTCGATCATGACGGAGAGGCGGTGATGCGCTAGGCGGGATGAATACACTTCCTGTGCTAGCGCCGTCACCGCATACCTGTCGCGCCAGCCTACGTTTAGCGCATCAAGTTTCTTAAAGATGGATGTGCAAAACAAGTCCGCCAAGTAGCCATCAGACATGAAGTACAAGACTTGCATGGCCTCGAGGTCCGTCCACAGGCCGCAGGATTCCAAGAGAACGTCTTTTAGGGCGAGTGCAGTGGCTTGATGCTTGCTCTCAATCCATCTCTCAAAGGCGCTATCGAAGAGCTCGGTAAATGGGGCGAGGTCTGAAGAAGAGGCGAACATGGCGTCGAAATCGAAAATTGGGGCCTTGTCTTCTCCGACATCGTTCCTCACGCGAACATATTTGCCCAAATGCTTGAGGATAACAATACTTTTCCCCGCGATGAATATTTTGCTCGCAGACGGGGAAAGAAAGGCCGGAGCGTACAGGCTGCCATCGGCAGTGCGTCTGAGCCTGAACTGGTTCGCCCAGATCTGATTAAGTGGCACATGAGTTGCAGACTGGGAAACAAAGAAGATTTTATCTCCGGGTACCAGCTCGCCCTCCTGCATCCAAAGTCGAATTGGGCGCATGTAGTAGCGGAAGCAGTCGAAGAAGATGCGTCCTAAAGCTTGGAAGGTCGACCTTCTTCCCGCGACTTGCGCGATACCGATCTCCTGAAATAGGAGTTCGAGGTACCTAAATGAGCCTTGACTTGACTCCTCGAGCTGCTGTAAGATTTCAGACAGCTTGTTCAGAGGTTCCAGGGGAGCTCGCAGCTCATCTGATGCAACCATCAGGCTGACAACTACGTCCTGTTCGAGGCTTATAAGGCGGGCCTCGATATCCGTCACCTGGCCATCAAAGGAATGCAAAATCCGCGTTACGCAGTCTTGAAACACTTGTATGTGAGGTGCGCTCTGAAACCGCCCGGTGAAGGCACGCAAGACACCCAATCTTCGTCCCGTTTCGGCGAAAGAGGTGATCAAAGACTTGTACGTCTCCCACGAGACGTCGGATATTTGGTAGGCAAAATTCGGAACGTAATCCTTTGAGAATAAGGTCGTGCTGTGACCTCTCAACATGGAGAGGAATTCCCGGAGAACCTGTAGCTCGTCAACGGCAACCTTCGGAGACTTGTCCTCGGAGGGTTGGAACGGTGTATGTAGCCTCCACTCTTGGGCTTTCGTCAAGGTCTCTAGGGTTGGGTGGTCTTGGCAGTCGACGATCAGGTCCTCTGTAGTCCGTGTTGGTTCTGAAACTTCGGACGCAGGGGAGTCGGGTTCACTACCGGAATCCGACAAGAACTCATCATAAGCGCCGCCATCGGAATCGTGATAATCAATCGTCGCCCATAAGTCCGGTTCCTTAGCCCATCCATCCTCCTTTGCGATGTCCTCCCATCTCAATTGCGGTTCGGGTTCTGGAGCGGGTGGACGGAGATCGTCAAGATCTTCTAGCCTTGTATTCTGAAGAGGACGATCGGAGAGCTCGAGGAGAAGATGGAGAAAGTCGGGGTGCCATGGAGCATCCACGGTACTCAAGGTGTCCAAGCGTCCACGCAAGGCATCCGCCAGAGCCTCGCGATGGTGGATACGAAAGGTCTCTTCTAGGCCATTCAATGTTTTCTCGACCTCGAACTGGTTTGTGCGGAGGAAATTATGAGTGCGGAGACGGCGCACTGCACGTTCGCGGTATTGGCTGAACTTTCTGGGTTGAGACTAAAAAAAAAAAAAAATAAATAAAACGGAGTCAGAACCCTGGCCATGGACGCAATACGACGGAGATTGAGCTAGATTAGCGGTATTAGTAGTACTGTTTGGTGTTTCGCCAACGAACCTCTTGGGAAACACCGGTGATAGTTTCTACTAGATCACCGGTGAGTGCGGCCAGCTCTGCTTGGAAGGCCATTGCGGATGATTGCTGATTGTGCTACCTGTGGAAGTGGGCAGGCGAAGATCATCCTGGTAGTAAAATCCAATCCATTTCAATCCGTGGCACGGACAGTAATTTTTTCGAAGTGAAAGCGAGGGGGGCGTAAGACTGGGTTGAAGGTATTCTGGTTGAAGAGGTCGATTTAAAGCTCTGGTCAAACGAGGGGCAGCTTGATGGTTGGCGTCCACCTCAACGCGACGCGAATTGCAGTTGATGGCTTCCACCCCAGAAAAAATGGTGCTGACTAACACAGACTTTCCTGCTGCGATCTAGGATCTGGTATTAAGGTACTTCGTAAGATTACAATTGCTGCCAAATGACAAGGAACATGATATCTTCAATATTCTTGGTGTTCCTCACATGCTCCATTGTCCCTTCGAGGCAATCAGAGAGATTGTCCGATCGCTTGATCTTTTGGCGTCAACCTGGTTTCTATTCTAAATAAGGCCTGCATTTGACCCAGGGACGTCAGGTCTTGATAAATATATATTAGATATAGGCTGAAGTGTATGCATCTCAGCGTTCATCGTTAGCAGAGCTGGATGTACGAAGTACCAAGCAATCAGCTTAACACCGTTACTTCCAACAAGGCTTGGCCTCCCAATGCGACCCTGGAAAATCGTCGATCGAAGCTTTTTGCCCCTGCTTCTTCAACCCTTCGACGCCTTCTCGGACCCACGTCCAGCCATCCCGCTTCGGTTTTTATTTTTATTTTATTTTATTTTTTCTTCTTTTCTGCCTTTTCCTACTCTTTATTGAAATACCTGTTTTGGGGTCAGGAGGCAATTGTTTTCTTGCCTTGCTCCGCCTTTTTTCGTTTTATATTCCCGTGTCGCGTCATCCAGTGTCTGACAAGCCCGAGATGTCCGCAACGGCCTAGTGCATTCCACTCCAATTGCGTTGCCCCTTTTTTTTTTCGATCAGGTCCTCTGATCCTGCAAACTTCTTGTTCCGACCTCCACGCTCCCCGACTCTCTCCTCTCTGGGAGAAAAGGAAAGATACATCAGGATCGCATCTCCTCATTTTCCCTCCTGACGAAATTTGATTTTCGGGTTTCTTTTCTTCGTCTTTCTTTTTGCTTCGCCTTGCGCCTTCAATTCCAATAACTTGACTTGTCCATTTCGGACATTCCGCCCTAGCTGCCCTTTCCTCGCGCTGATATCGTCGACCCACGCGCAATCCCTTTGAAATGGCTGTAGCCAGGCCAGTACGAGCTCTCGGGCTCGCCGCCATCGTCTTATGGTGCTTCTTTCTTTACCAGATGTTCTCCCCAACCGTCCAGTCGATAGCGCCTTCGGCAGACAATCCGAAGCTCGAAAATACCGAGCACGACCCCATGGGGGATCGTACGTCAAGTCCATCCCCTCAAGCCGTCCTTTGAGAAAAAAAAAATGAATGATATAGATTCGACGACACGATGGACTGTGCGCTAACGTCGTCTTTCAATTCTGTATAGCTACTGGAGAGCCCGAGGGAATCCTACACCGCACCTCCGACCGTTACGCGCCCGGCATCGAAGACTCCGACAGGATTAGCGCCACGCTCCTAGCTCTTGTAAGGAACGAGGAGATGGACGGAATGGTCGAGGCGATGGAAGATCTGGAGCGAACATGGAACCACAAGTTCAACTACCCCTGGACCTTCTTCAATGATGTTCCCTTCTCCGAGGAGTTCAAAGCCAAGACTTCTGCTGCCACAAAGGCCGAGTGTAGATACGGTACGTGATGCTGCGGAGGAGGAGATAAGCAATGACGCTTGCGCCTTTGTTTGACTAACCGTTGCGCGCTCGATATAGAGGTTATTCCCAAGGAACACTGGGAGGTGCCCTCGTGGATCAACTCCGACCTTCAAGACGCCTCGGCGAAGCTCCTCGAAGATAGCGGTGTCCAGTATGCCAAGATGACTTCTTACCACCAGATGTGCCGGTGGAACAGCGGCATGTTCTACAAGCACCCCGCCCTCAAGGACGTCCAGTACTACTGGCGCGTCGAACCCAAGGTCCACTTCTTCTGCGATGTCGACTACGATGTATTCCGATTCATGCAGGACAACAACAAGACCTACGGCTTCACCATCAACCTCTACGATGACCCCAAGTCCATCGAATCTCTCTGGCCCGAGACTCTCAAATTCATCGCCGCGAATCCCGATACCCTCCATGAAAATAATGCCATGTCCTGGCTCACCGATAGCAAGCGCCGCCCGAACCACAACGCCAAGGCGAACGGCTACTCTACATGCCATTTCTGGAGCAACTTCGAGATTGGCGACATGAACTTCTGGCGGAGCAAGGCGTACGAGGATTACTTCAACCATCTCGACCGAGCTGGTGGTTTCTTCTACGAGCGCTGGGGCGATGCGCCCGTCCACAGCATCGGTCTCGGGCTTTTCGAGGACGCCAACCGTATTCACTGGTATGTGTAAACCCTCGTTTTTTTTCTTTTTTTTTTTTTTTTTTTTTTTTTTTCTTTTTTTTCGTCTTCGACCGTGAATCGCTCTTAGTCAAGTCCTCTTGCTAACCCCGGTGGCTTCCATAGGTTCCGTGATATTGGTTATCAGCATGTGCCCTTCCTCAACTGTCCCAACTCGCCCAAGTGCAAGGGCTGCGAGACTGGCAAGATGTACCAGGGCGAGGATTTCCTCCGTCATGAGGACTGCCGACCCAACTGGTTCAAATATGTTGGTTCTGGCTGAACAAACGTCTCACCGAACCTTTTACGAACCACGAACGAAACTGCACATCGCTTTTACTTTTAATCACAACTCCTCGGGAAACGAAAGCGGGCCTACAGCCGTCGTCTTCCAGCTTTTGGTCGGCTGACCGCTCGGCATTAATGAAACTTGTTTGGTTGGCATCTGCGGGTGTTCGGCGTTGGATCAGGGCTATCTTTTTTTTCCCCCTCACTTATTCTCTTCACAGCCGTCACTTGACCTGGCTGTTTCGAGGAGATGGTGAAGTTACCCGTGAAGTCCGACTGGAATTGCACCGGCGAGCGGGAAATAATAAACTGTACGTGTACAAATGTAGAAGTAATACTCTGGTGTGACAGAGTGAGGGATGAAATAGACTTGAAGAAACAAAACAGCCAAGCCCGCGCCATTGTGATTACCATCTAATGTCCTTTCTTTGCAAAGTGAGAGAATGCATGCTCTACCCAGATCCACGAGACACCTGCCATCTTTTGGTGATATCCTCCTACCCAGCTCCGTAGACAGTGACCACACCAGACATGCCTCCCACGCAAAACTGGTCTCCCCATCCGCCCTCCCTCCACGCCACACAGCTTATCACATTATTCTGCCTCTTCTCCTTCCCATCCCTCCCAACAACCCTCTTCCGATTCTGCTGCCCCATCGGACCCCAAGGCACCTGGATCCTCGCCACGACCTTCCCCGAAAGCAAGTCCCAAGCCCAAACTCTCCCCTCCCCACTCTCCAGCGTCGCCGCATCAGCTCCCAACAGCTCATCCCCAGCAACGACGTACCTCTCCCTCCCGCCCAGCACAGCCTGCACCCTCAACTCCTTATTCAACCAAGCGCCATGCTCAAAAGTCTTCAGGCAGCTCCCTTTCTCCCTATCCATCAGCCTCAGCTTGCTATCCAACGTCCCCACCAACATGGCCGTCCCGTCCCTCGTGAGATCTAGGCTCGTGACGCTGGCCCCCATCGTGTCGCTCACGCACGTCCCCATTCGTATATCGTACGCTCTCACGACGCCGTCCACGCTACCCACTATAATCTCCGGACCTCTGACGACGAGACACGTCGCGGCGTCCCGAGCCTCGTCGAGGACCTGGATCGGCTTGGCGCTCTGGCTCTTCACGTCCCATATCCGCACCGACGTGTCAAACCCCCCGGATACGAGGACGCTATCCCCTTCGCCGCCGAAACTCACGCAGTTGATCCGCGATGAGTGACCTTGCGGCCCTCCACCGAAACGCCGGATCGTCTGCGCCGTCGTCACGTCCCAGAGGAATACGAGGCGGTCACCGCCTGAGGACGCGAATCGCTCGTTGTCGGTCGAGACGCTTATGCTGAGCACTTCGTAGCCATGCGCCGAATATGTCTGGATGAGCTTGCCTTGCGGAATCGATGGCTGTGAGCTCCGGGATGCTGATGTGATGCTGGTGTTGCTGCTGGGGACCGGGACCGTGGTGCTGGGGTTGTAGAGCCGTATGGACCGGTCCGAAGAGCCCGTGAGGATGTATGTCCCCGGCGACGATGAATATGTCACGGCATGGACAGGACCTGTCGAAGGCGATTAGCCCTCCGTTGTAAAGCATCCTTGAAGCATAGGACGGACTCACCATTCGCGCCCAGCAATTGGGCCACTGGTTTATCTGGGAATGACATTTCTTCATATTATCCATCCGGCTCATTATCATCTCATATCATGCCGAAAAGAAAAAATGGCCATGAAGGCCCAGGCTTAATATTTTATCTACTTCCCTCTTGCGCCGCGTCTAGGTGAGTTTATGTGAGGTTTATGAAGACTAGACTTCGATAAATCCATATTATTGAATGTGCCAATTTATCGAGGAAGCGGATGGTTGTTTTTATTGGACAGGTGGCAACAAATGCCATACAGCCTTTTCCTCCCATCGTCTTCCATCGTTGGTCCGTGGTGCTTCCCGATTGTCACATCGTGAACCCTACTTGCCGTCTGATCAATATAATCTAAATCGAATACAAACCTTCGGCATCCATGTCACCTGTTACCTTCTGGTCCTCCGCGAACCTTGTGAAGCTCCTGGGGAAAGTCTCCATGTAATTTGAGTTGTCCATATTGTAAAGCATGAGTAAAGACTGCTTCTGAATCTTAAAACACCGACATCCGTAATATTAATACACTCTCCCTTATAGGGAAACCAAGAAATGAAACAGGGCGCCGTCCTGATTCTGGCACCTCTTGATCTTTACCAAGATGATTCAAAGCGGACCCCAAATCTAGCGCATCACTTCCACCGCCCAGCTATAGCCCTCCCAACCACGCCTCATATATAGGGTATTTGTTGTGACATAAGAAGGGAGAACTCGAGCCGAAAAAGACAAAAGAAAAATGAAAGGACAAGACCACCCAGCGAGGAAACGCCTCGCATCCTTTCCGTTACCCAGATGGTCGTCCCTTTGACATGGCTCCCTTTTGATTCGGCCGTAGACATGACATGCGCTAACCTCCATGATGCTTCAGTGAGCTCTTTAACCAATCCATCTCCAAATTCCAATCATAAATACCGATGACCCATAAGAAACCCATTTTGAAAGGAGTTAAACCTGTACGCCGATGCATGCGATATACCGAGTTTAAAAGAAACGGGCGCGCAAAGACTTGAGCATATAAAAATGACAGAGAACGAGTAGAAAACAAAACGAAATTGATGATGACTGGGGTTCAGTCGCGTGGAGGGACGGAGTCCCTGTGATTCTTCCGGGAGCTGTAAAATCCAAAAGGCAGACCGGGTAAAGAATGAAATATGGTCGTTGAGCTCGACGCTTGATTTCGACAAGGGTGGTAGTGGTAACCGCTTCCGCTACCAGTCAACCATTTGATGACCGTGATTCGTGTCACGGGTGGGGTTTAAAGAACCAGGGAACCAGGCTCATCAACTCTCTTCCGAGTCACACTAACTCCGTCTGTATCCACTGCTATGGTGAACAGAACGGCTGACCTTCTTGCCCGGTGGCTATGCTCGAGAGACCGAGTTAGGGCGGTCTACGGTTGCAGCCATCATTTTCCAGAGCGCAACACGTATCTTAGATCCTCAACTCGGGGAAAGAAGGTATAGGCACATGCCAGGAATCGAGGCGAACGGATCTGGCCAGCCAGGATTGGCAATGAGCTGCGCAGCTCCTGCAACCACCCTGGTTGTGCATTGATCCGCTCGCCATGCCGAAACGACGATAAGAAGTGTGGGGATGTGGTCGAGCAGAGCAACAGTCCGGTCTGAGATTCGGATTGGGGGCTCCATCTTCCCGTGCGGCAATAAGAACAGAGCGCAATTATGGGCGGAAGATATAAACCCGGAAACGAGGGAATAGATAACAGACTATGTCATTATCTTCGGAAGTCGCGCCTGTTGGAGTTTATACATGTGAGCATTCTCGAAGTCCAAACGTCGGCGTTCTTCGATCGACGGATACACTGGTTCAAGGCGCTGTGGGAGCAGGAGATGCTGGGCGTTTCCTGGTGGCAGTAGTGCGGGAATTGGTAACATACGGGTCTGGTTGCCAGGGTCTATGAAGGACGTCCTCGTGGATTCGGGGCAACTCAATGCCTTGAGGTTGCCAGGCTGGTTTGTGAACCTCTGGAGCTTGATGCAATCGCTGGGGCTCAGAAGGAACTGGGGAGTAGCCCCCATAACCAACCCTTATTCTCTTATTATGAGGAGTATCTTCAGAATCAGTTGGCCGGAACACGGTTCGTGGTGATAACGAGGCGCTTGATGGTCGTCCGGATCTGGAAGGATCGTTTGGTTTTGAGGAGGCCCCTAGCCGTCTTGCGTCATCCAGTTCAGCAGAAGGAGTCGATGGAGAGGTGTTGTGTCCACCCCGGGGTCTATAATTCCCAAAGAAAGGTTAGAGCAACATGTCTCCGAGGTCGATTACGTGACCTCTTTCTCATTCAGGTCCGCATTGGGATTTGGAGTACTCACGCATTCTTGAACTTGCAGACGCGCCCAAACTTTTCGCACTGGAGACATCGCGGATAATCAGGGTCACACTTAATCTTCTTCTCGCGGCAGGTAACGCAAGCGATGGCCAGCCTCTTCCTTGGCTTGCCGGCCTTCGTTACTCCCCAATGCGCATTAACAGCCTCCCCATCAATGACGGTCTTGCAATGGCTACCGTCGTCATAAAAGTAGCACATGCCTTCACCGGGGACCTCAGCGGCACAAACGAAGCGAGGCAGGAAGTGCGTTCCCGTCCAAATCTTCGGGCCAAGTCCGTCCTTTACCGGAACGCCCTCGGCGGTTGCTGGGTTCCCTGGGAGGGACGGTGCGCTAGTTGGCGGGAGGTGAGAGGCCCTCGGATCGCGAGTGAAGCTGGGGGTAAGGTCTCGGGACCCGGGATATGACAGTGATGGGCGGGTCGGAGGTGATGGGAGCGGTGGCACCTCCCTTCCTCCTAGAGAGTACTCATGCCGTCGAGGCTCGTGAGCCCGAGACCACGCCGGAGCCGGAGCGCTGTCATAACGCAGCGGCTCAGGGCGTAGATGGTCGTGGCGGGGTGAGTTCGGCCCAGAGAGAGACCTCGTGAGGGAGTGAAGAGAAGGGGTCCTTTCCGAGTCGTACCTAGGCTCGTAAGTGCTGCGAGGTTGGGCCGAAGGGTGGGAGGTCACGGTCGCTTCGCCAGCGTAAGGACCAGAGTAGAGTGGCCTGTCTCCATGGGCAGACGGGACACGAGGAGGGCGTTCTAGGATGGGGACCGATGCGAAGGAGCCGTGGAGCTCCTGGGGGGAAGGCAAAGGCCGCGCGGGCGGGTGAGGAAATAAACTGCTCAGTGGAGGCAGCTTGGTTGTAAAGCTGGACTGTGAAGTTCCTCTCCGAACCTGACCCTCGTCCATACTCTTCCCAGTGGATGACATGGTCGACACAGAACGCCGGTCATAGCTGGTCAAGGGAGGGGAAATGGGAACGGTGGGTGATTTCCAGGTCTGGTCCGCTGGTGGGGAAGGCCTGGAGGAGTAACTAGATGAGGTTGGGCTCACCAGCTCTGGAGGAGTATCTGGTGCGGCCAGGCGAGGGTGAGGTTCCATGCAGTTTAATACCCCCATTGGAAGAGTTGGATGGATGTGAACTTTAGAAATGTTGAAGGTGAGCAGGATGACGCATATCAAAGCTGTCTTACAAAGAGCGGCTTGCCCTTGTTGTCGTTGATGCCGGCAAACTACCCGCGTTGATGATCTTCGTTGGGATCCGAACGTTCAAGTGTGGCTGTACGGTTATGGGCGTACGAAATGGGTATATCACGAAGGTGAAGGGGGAGGTGAGAGAGAAAGACCGGAATGAAGGTATCAGCAACAAGGGGAGATCGGGGCGAGGAATGGCAGATAGATATTTGTTCGGATAAGATCCACAGGCGGCGCAGCGGACACACGGCTACCCTGCCCACTTACATGCCAAGGGTAAGGGTCAGGGGTGGGAGACGAGAGAGGCTGTTACCACTTGGAGTAGAAGACCCATGGAGACACAACATGCAATTGTGTACAGGGGAGTGCAGAGAGAGGACAGCAAGTCCGAAGTACATCTCAACGACAGGTAGCCCGTAGCAGGGAAGGAGCAACATGCGCAAAGACTGAAGTGTAATGTACTATGGTGTACTAGTAGCAACAGTACGTACACTACACTCTAAGAGAGAAGGGGAAGGACCAGATGGGGGAGGGGACGGGGCGTGGGAGGTAGTGGGACTGTCGGGAGAGAACCCACACCGGGGTCTACGAGTTGGACTAATCGACGTGGTATGGTTGGGGTAGGTACCACTGTACTAGGAGGGTAGGGTAGGGGAGGTACGACTAGGCTCCTCCAAGGGCGTATTGCAGTAGTGTAGTACTCCATCGCGGTGGACCGAAATGGGCTGCAGTGCTTCAAATTCCGGATAATTTAGACGGGGCTATAACGACCAGGAAAGATCAACAAAGGAACACAAGGATGGTGGGAAAGGGTGGTACGGGAGGGCATGTACGTACCGTACCATATTGCACTAATTATTGGCGGCGATGCGTTGGCGGTTCCAAACCGCTGGGCGGCAATAGTATCCCAGGTCCCGCGTGGGTGTGGACAGAGTATTATGCACGCCTCAGCAGTCATAAACTAGTCTAGTATAGCATACACTACACTATGTAGGACAATTGGATGGTGGACCTACCGAGGGAATATTACTACTAGTACGAAGTAAATGACTTTCTTCCTTACCTTGGCCTAGCAGCAAAACACACTGGAGAAGGATGCCACACCTCCACCTAGGCAGATCAATTGATGTTGGAAGGAGCAAGAGGAGGGGGTGGGGGTGGGATGAACTAGAGCAAGTGTTCCCTCACTCTACACTACTGCACTCCTTGGACGATGAAGTAAGGATAGGGGGCGGGCGGGTGCAAGGTTGAGGCATCAAGATGATGGTGAATGAGGACAAAATTGGGGTCTAAAGTGCCACCAGACACTATTATTCCATTACACGTGGGAAGTCTCCATTTTAAACTAATCGGTAGCGACTAGGGGACGTCGGTGGGAGGGGACCTCGCACTCGAACACTCCCAGTACGGGATCTCAAGAAGAGAGAATGAATTATTGATAACCGTGCTCGTGACGCTCTGGACGGCTAGCTTTCATCGCCGCTAGACTTCCCCAAATCCAAGACTCGGGTTCTTGAGTGAATCGGCAGTGATCCTGCGGATAGAGGCAACCAGACAGCAATAACACATTGACCAGTGACCAGTGGTTCCTGGCCCCAGAGCCAATCTGAAAATGCAAGCTCAAGGAAATACAAGCAGGAGTCCCACGCGGAGTTTCTCCGCGCTGTTCCATCCGTGCCGCTCGGAGCATCGTGCGAGGACTAATATCAAAAGACGCAGGGTCACCGTCCTAGCGTGCCTTGCAGGGCCGTGTGAGCACTCTCCAGGAGCATCAACGAAGCACTAGCTGGGACAAATGGAAGACATAATCCACTCAAAAGAACAATAAAATAAGGTGAACGGGCGAGTCATTGCACTAGCTCCCTCGTGGTGAAGCGGAGTCAGTTTCCAACTATTCGGATCTATCAACATTCCGTCCTCTTCGTGCGCACGTGTATCGATAGAAGGAGAGCAAGCACACGCCGGTCGAGAAACTATACCGCATGGGAAACTACTTCGTATTGAGGTTATTTGATCATTGGCGATGATAGTGCCTGGGCCACAGGCTACACTCAGCAAGGAAAGGACTGCTGATAAGATGATGTGCGTGCTCCTAAGATTATTTCGTGGGCCGTTAAAAAGCATCTAATGATTTGCAACCGTCCTCACTTACCGGTTTCGTAATCATCCCGACTGAGACCTTGGCCAGACCAATGCCCCGAGTTTCATGGCAAAATTAACGTGTTCTTCGCTTGTGGTCGCCGCCCGTGTATCGAGATGCATTCGACAAAACGGGCCTGCCTCCGCCACAAAATCAATGCATCAATGTGAGTTTACTCGCACTGAAGGATGGTGAACTCCATTGCGGAGAGACCACCTGGCTCTTGCGTAGCGGAACGACAAAAGTATCGCTGCTGCGGGCTTGTCGTTTAATTGCCCTTCTCGATCAATTGATACATCGTACTCCACTGGTATCCGAAGGTGGAGTGCAACGGAAGAACTAAACCTAATCCCTGTCCTCTCCTTCCTCGAAGAATTATGCCGGCCCCGAGAGCTACTCTTTACTCTAGAAGGAAAGTGTCTCGTTGGACAGCACAGAGAGACACCGAGTGACGCCATGGGAAGGAAAAACCGAACAACCCGGACATGGTGGCAGAACGCACGATTTTTAAGGCGGGGCGCTGGAGACCAAGGTTCCAAGGGTTCCAAGGGTGAGTCGGAAGGAGCCAGCACTTGCCTTTTCCGCCCACGTGCGTCTGCATTTCCTGGACCCTTGTTACCTGACCCTCGTGTTCTTTACACTGCACTGGGATGGTGGATGGTCACTGCCGGAGGCGATGAAGGTGCACGAGAGAATCTCATCTCTCAAAAGAAATTTGATACGTACCACAAGGGTACTCGGTCAAGTCGTGGAGGGCATCATGCAAATCCACAAACGAAGGAACGACTCTATCTGCAAAAACGGTCGTCCTTACCCTGTTCGTCCAGCACAACAGACCACCACGGAGGAGCTCCTTCCAACCATTCGGCGAGCTTATTGTCCCCGTGCTGCCTACCCTCGCCGTCCGACAGCTCCCAATATTCTTACTGGACAGCTATTTTGAGCAAACGGCTCAGCTCAAACGTCCTTGGTAATATCACCCCCGAGTTATCATCATTAATCCCGCGTTGGAGTGAAGAGGAACCATTTCGCGGAATCCGAGTAAAGTCGTTATACCGACTCGCCCCTATATTATTCAAGTCCATCTGAAACTATGGAGATCAGCATTGCATGCCGTCCTGTCCGCAGCAGCCATGAACCATACCGCACGACGCGGAAAATGGCGCGGCTATGCTCAGGGGGTTTGTAAATAATAGAGAAGGTATTACGTCTGCATATTATTGCTCGTCCTCGACTCCTGGGAGAAGAAGCACGACCTTCGAGTAATTCCGCGCTGTCTTGGTTGGTGCAACGCTACGCCCACGCATCCTCCTGAGTCCTTGCGTGCTGGAATGTAATATCGATACTAGTTTGGGACGGTCCATGGCAAGGGACGATGGGGAGACTGCGCCCGCACACGGACACACACACACACACACACACACACACACACATACACGGGGGCAGAGGTACAATGTGAAGGTTCCTGAATTTCAGATTTGACGTACGCAAGTACACCAAGCCTACTGGGAAAAGCCAAGTAACGTCGCCTACATCTCACATACTCAGTACACTGCTCCGTACATACATTTACGAGAGTGTGACCCTAGAAGGATGCTGCAACATGAACCAGGGGGATGCAGCATTTGAGGCTCCAAGAGCGGAAATCGAAGCCTACACGACACATACAATGTGGAGTGGTAGTGGACATCCTGTCCTCACTAGCCCATCCAGGAATTTCCTCCGTGTCGTTACAATCTAGAATGACTGGGGAAGGCCCAGATGCTCCGGTGTGCAGAAATAGCACTTCCAACAGGGCCTGTCTCTCTTGACATCTGAACTTCTCCCAAAAGGAGGCTCTGCACTACCACCCAAGATCGTCCCAAATCCCGCATGTCGTACAGATTTCGCTCCAGCTAATCTGTGAACTTCATGCAACAAGAAATGAGAGAGTGGCAGGGAAAAGAAAAATAAAATACGAAGTAAACGATCCTCAGTAGGGAGTGTGAATAATATTATTCTTGACAGGCTGAGACACTTGGTGACGCTCAAAGGACAGCCGGTGAGGCAGTGATGAGCTTTACCCGGTGTTCAAATTTAACATGAAGCAGGCGAGAGAAGCAGTTCTGGTTGACGGAATTGGGAGGACCAAGAAGCCCCTGGAAGAACTCCCTCATACCCTTGCTGGGACTTGCAGCGGAACCACATGGATTCAAAGACATCAACCCATTCCCGACCCCCAATTAAATAGCGCTTGACGCTAGTATGCACATAGGGTGCTGCCATGTGCTGGGCGGGCTCGCCGCTGACTGACTGACTCGGTAGATGCACGAAGCAGTTTAGTTTACTACTGGCAAAGTAGTACAAGAATAGGACTCTATCGTATTCCGGGTGTCGGTCTCCTTTCCAGGGTGCTTGAACAACCCCCCCCCCCCCCCCCCCCCCCCCCCCTCTCGCGACGCCGGCTGTAGGGATGAGCATGGAGTTATGGGACGACGCTACGAAGGGACCGTGACATCACAGTGGCACGATCACTGCCATGAGGCCAGGAAATTGATTGATCAATTTTCTTGACTCCTATACTAATACCAAAGAGCACATATTAGGGCGCTCCCTCGTTCTGAACCCCACTCGGCTACGGAGAAAAAAGAGAGCTCTAGTGCAGACCCTGAAGGAATCATTGCTGAGATCTAAGGGCGCTCGAGAGAGGCATCGAATCTAAAAGCACATTAGTGTAAGTTGTGCAGTTTTACGAAGTACGCTATCTCGACTTCGTAGGCTCGACGCGTGTCTCTTAGCTCCCCGGCAGGCATCTTCAATTGATCTCTGCAGGATCGCTATAACGATGGTGTTTAAGCCCCGGCATTCGGGAAATATCAGCCATAGGTTGTCGACTACCAACCTCGGCGCATGAATTGTAGCCCCCCAAATACCGGCTCACGAAGCTTGGTGATCGGCAACCATTTGCCTGATGGGGGAACAAGGCAAGACTCCCAGGATGTTGATATGGGGAGGGGGATCGAGTAGGGGGGGGGGGGGACCAGAGGGGGCGGTAATGATGTGCTTCGGTAGGCAGGGATAGGGGCAGGAGATAAACTGGGGCTGATAGCGACACTGGCTCCATTTCCCAACGTCTGTCCAACTCCGCTAGTCTATGTTTGGAGACACATCGAGAGATGAGCCGGCTTACTGCATTCTGTTTTGGGCTAGTGTGGAAAACGAACGCTTGGCATCATGGTGGAAGGAATTCGAAATATAGATCGACTGGCGAACTACTCCCCTTATCAAATAACAACCGTTCGCTGCAGGATTCAAGCCACCCTTTCCACATTGGCCTTCATCGTCACATTCTGTCGACGCTACTCGGGGGCGTGGCGTTCAATGGCTTGCTCGGCTGCTTCCACATACAGGCCTAGATGGCGATGACAATCCGGTCTGGTGGGGCCCCCAGATGCATGGAACAATCAAAAGGATGAAAGCTGCTGCAGGAGCTCATAGTTGTAATCTTCGAAGAAGTCGACGACCTTTTTTCTTTCCCACGTCCCAAGCTTCTATGCATCCCACTCCTCCTTCAGCCCGTAGCCAAGCCCAAGAAAGGGTCTAGCCCGCATCGAGACCCTTGATCTATTTGGCAATTGATATGGCAATGCTGGACGGTGCGCAACTGGGGCCTCCAGGGGCAATATCACAGAGATTCGCCTTATAATAATAATAATATTCTCGAGTTATTGCCTGGCCAGGCTCGACCCCGCCGAACCCCCGTTCCCACATGCACTTGATCAGATCAGTTTTACGGAGGATTAATCCTCGTCTCATGAAGCTCCCTGAACAACGTGAGTGCAGGGTAGTTGAGAAGACCCCTGTCCTGCTTGCGGGAGATTAAGCTCCGGACAAAATTGTGTGATAGGAGCTTGTCCTCGACTGCCCATTTTATCTTCGGCATCATCAGAATAATCAGATACATGGCCTCCTTTTTGGTTGGGCGTCTGTTTAAGCGCGGATGAAGGACTGGCGAAGCTCACGTCCAGGGCGAGGCTACGAGTACGAAGTACAAAGTAACGGGTTCTCGCATGGTTCCATCAGTCGGGGTTCACATGTTGTACGAAGTGGTTTCTGAGTGGGACAAGGAGAGAGGGACAATTGGATCGATTGTCCATTTTTCTTGGAGAAGTGGAGATGCAAGATTTCCCCAAGCATTGCTTGAATCCAATGCGTGCCGTACGAAGTAAACGAGATTCCTCGTATTATGTTGTATCATGTATGCACTCCGGAGTGTGCGAGACAAGAAATTAAAGGATGTCGCAGAGGAGCCTTCCAGCAGCCCAGAGTGTGTCCGTCTTCCAGGGTTCGCATCCCATGGCAGATGGAAGGGTGCTCTAGAACCTAAAAAGCAAGACCAAAACGGGCCACGTGCAGGTTACCATCTCATCCCTGCCGCCTAGCTACCGATGGGGGTAAGGCCCAAGAGGTGGAGAAAAGGAAGGTGATATTGGACGTAGTAGCGGACATGGATCATGGATGTGCCAAGTAATGGCTCACCTTTTTGCTCAAATGGCAAATGCTAAATGGCGTCTGTATCACCCTTCGGACGAGACGACGGAGGACGCTAGTTCTACCGGAGAAGGTGTGGACTCTGGAGCTAGGCTGAGGCCGCTGAGCTTGAGAGAAACTCGCACGAGGGAACCGGATTGGACCGCAATTGTACGTAATCCATTCAATTCTGCTTCCTGACTTGGCCTGGTCTTGATGCTATTGCTGGTCCTTCCATAGCGAAGCGATGTTTATATTATTTGATCAAATAATATTTAATATTATTGTGCACTATATCCCGAAAGGGAAGTAGGCTGAGCTCGAATCTCAAACCACACCTTGGCCGTTGCACAGGTTATGCTGAGAGACGGCATAATATTGGCGATCGACCACGACGGCAACCGCAGCCGCAAGAGCGATCCCTCAAAGTATCGACCAAACACTGCCCTTGGAGGGGAGGATCAAGAAAATCTCAAGGCGCGGCAAGATGCTATTCTGGGGCTGTTCTGCGTCCTTTCCGTTAACAGAAAGTGAGAGGCTGAGACTCGCATAAGTGCCGAAATGGAGAGCTGCGCTCTAGCCACTAGTCGCGACTAATACCTCGTACCTTCATAAAGTAGTACCTACCTAAGTTTACTAGAGGAGTACGTGTACCGAGGTAGTGTACGACTCTGGCTCTCCATCCGGTACTTCACCTTTAAATATGGTGTAATGATCGTCGTAAAACCAGTTGAGCACACACAAGTGGCGTTTATCAAGTAAAATTATTTTGGTGTGCTGTGTGAACTTGGGCAAGGGGAAGGCTTGTCTGCCGTACTCCCGCCCTGAAGTGGTAATGGTGGCTGCAAATTACGAGGCAACAAATTGCTGGGACAGGGCATTTCAGCCCCCTTGCCGAACACTCCATCCCGGATAGCGTACACTTCATAGGATCAAGAGGCTCGAGGCCCCGGGCGCCACCTCCAACTTGCTACAGGTCCCCATGTCGCGGATTGGCTCACTGTTCCGTCGGCGAGCAAGTTCCTCCAGACCGAGAGACCCCAAACAGAGGGAGTTGCCTCTTGAAGATGGGCGTCCGGTGGTGATATTCCGGCTCGGTTGGGCTGAAGAAGAACCCCCCAGAATGCAACCAAGACATCGCTCGGTCGATGATTCTGGCACGATTGCAGGCAGAGTCTTTTCACGGTTCCTTCGGCTATTCACTCTAGTACCTTCGGGGACTAATAGAGTAATAATGCTCCGTCTTTGATCGCAAGACTGGGGAACACATTAAACTATCGACTAGACGGGTTAACTAAGCCGGTATTGCATTTTTATTTTCTACTTCGTACTGCTGGGTCTTTCAAAAGTTCTGATTAGAGAGGGGGGGGGGGGGGGGGTTAGGGTTTTCCGTCCGTATTTCGTAGGAAGTAGGTCCCCTTCCGTAGTACTGAGCGAGGCGATGCGAGAATGGTGGCGCTCGATTAAGGGCAGAATGGCTCCACCCACGTCGTCGTTCACATTGAGGGTTTTTCTGCGGACATGTGCAAAAGCCCAGAGAGAACATCGTAATTTGATTCGAATTGATGTCTCAACAACTTATGCCTACTGTAGCCGTTGCATTTGCATTGCGGCAGGGTCCAACAGGCTAAGTCAGCACCTTCTCCAATTTGATCTCGTAAATGCATTGAGTCCACTTGCAACAGGGAAGGTACTCCAAAGCTGGCGATCCAAAGTACCCTGCGAGGCAAGTCGTCCGTCTGGTGAAGCGGCTCATTTGCTTGAGTGAGAAAAATTAGAACCATCAACACTTCGTAATGGTTCGATAGTATGCATGAAGACAGACACCATGCCCTAGACTTCAATCCTTCCCGTGATGTGCAGGCTTAGACAAAGCTAGGGTTGTTCCCCGTCCGATCAATCATGCGGCAGTTGGATATTCGGAGGGGCAGGACAAAAAAAAGCTGGGGATCGACGACAACCTGGGAAAATTCGGGGTACTCATACACTAGTCCTCTTCAATCTCAAGGCTCGCACGCTAAAAATCCAAAGGTCCACTCCCCCAGACCCCAGACCCCAGACTGGGGTAATCTCCTCACTCTGGACGCTACTGATACCAGCATCGCATAGCCCCTCTCTGCTCTGTCTGTTATGAAGATCCGGTTGGCCAGCTCGCGAGGTGTTGGAGGTCCCATCATGATGTACAGCAGGAGGCTTATCCCCACGCGGCACTGCATAAGAAGGTCGCTAGTCGGTTGGGGTCAATGTTTTGGCTTTATGTCCAGTCCAATCGAACGACCTCAGCACACTGCAACTGCACGAGACCCTTATTCAATAGCCGCGGCTTGCTGTGCTCTTTGGTTGCCGGGACACGTGTAAAAAGCCGGAGATGAATACCGACATGCCAACTAGTCCGCATCAGCGCTGAAAATGCGACTCTGTAGGCCTCCCCGTATCCCTTGCTCTGTCCTTCCTCAGCCCTTTCCCCCCAGACTACCTCGGTACTTTGCATGTGGTAGTACGAGCAGAGGGGCAAAAAAAAATAAAAGAGAGCAAAAAAAGTTGTGGGAGGGGTGGTTCCTTGTTACCGTCGGAATAACTAGGATCCTTCGGTTTTTGCTTGCCCATAATCCGGGGTAGATCTGAAGCAGACGTAGTATTTACATGGATGCCACGCCCTCGATATCTCCGTTGCTGCGGAGTAAGATGTCGACCCATACCAAGACGCATCGATAGCTCCAAGATTACATGTGCACAACCCTCCTCTGTGGTTCACGATTCGTCGTTCTAGCATTAGGATCAAGAAACAGGCCATTCCCCCAGATTTTCTCTTTAACATGGGTCCAGCGTTCCAGCATGGGTGTAATATATCCGCAGCGCCGATTCGCGCATCCTTCTCTCCGAGTACCTCTCATCGTCGTCTTTTGATCTGCAAATCCTTGCGGGGAGCGCATCAACATTCCACTTAGTTTATACGCACGCCGTAGATGATTCCTTGATACGACAAATTTCAAGAGCGCGATCATGCCGTGAAATTAGCACTCGCATTAGTATGTTCTCCTCGATGCCCGGGTGTGGTCGAAATGCATAGGCGGAAAGAAGGCAATTGGTGGATGCTTCGCCTCGTCGGAGATCGAGATGTACCTTTTTTTCTGAAATTGGGCGAGGCAGATTCCCAGATGCCGCACTCCCTCTGTCCCGTCCATGTTCCTGAGGATTCTGGAATGCCACCCTACATGTCGAAAAAGCAATCTGTCTCTGCCCATATCCGTGCCTTGTAAACTTGTGGGCGATGTGCCGTCGTATGTACGTGCTTTGGGGCAAGTTAGTGGCATCAGAGTGCCACTCAAGAATTCAATGTTGTCTATTTTTAGGGTTGGGGTTGATCAACCAATATTGCCATCAATCAAATTGTACGAAGGAGTGTGTGCGAAGTAGTTTTACACTACCTCGTCGACAACCGAGGCGGGTCTCTCCACACAAAATCTTTCCAATCGATCCGGTTCTCACTCACCTTAGCTCAGTACGAAGCAATTAGTTTTTACTAGTGTCTACGTTTATTTTCCCCCTCCCTTCCCCTCCTCCATCTGTCCATAATTTGTCCGTTTTTTTGGCTTCCCCGCAAACACCCCAGAGTGTTAATTCCGCGATCCATCACTAGAGTGGGGAGGTGCGTCCTCGCATGTAACCGTAACTACGAAGTAGCTGATCATTCAAAAGAGCATGATCTGAACTTGGGGTCTGAACTGATCTAAAAACCTGCGAGCACACCGCCAAGAAGGTACTAGAAGAATAGTGCTGGGACCAGCAACGTTAGGCTCCAGCTGGCTCCTTACGAAGTAGGGATCAATGGTACCGAGGTACGTATTTGATAATACTACAACACTATCATATCATCAGGGATGTCACATATAATGAAATGCGCGTTTTCTATTATAATCTATAGGAGCGGGAAGCGGTTTGGGGCTCACTCGGACACTCCCTCATTTCTTTTTCCCGCCAGACAGGCACACCAGTCAAAACTTGGTTACCCCTTTCCTTGCCGAACTTGATTGGTCCTTACCCGCGCTGCTCGGTGAACAAACTTTTTGGTCCCGAAGGAGAGATTCCGGTTGTTGGAATCGAGGTACACCCATGGTTAGTGGTTAGAGCATGATGTACGTACTTCGATGACTTACACCTTGCTATGAGGAAAGCAAGACATTGACATTCTCAAGCAGTCAAAACGTCTATAATATGCCGGGGCCCTTCACATCCACCTCCCGTCTGAGGAGCGGAAGGGCTGGACGGTGCTTGGTTCAGGCCAAGGCCCCCCGCCTTGCGACCGTCCCAGGGGTGTCACAGGCCTTGGCCGAACCATATTGCGCTCAACGGAGATACATGCACGGCTATCCATGGCGCTCTAATCATCGCATTGTGGGAACGGGAGCGCGATCGCTTAATGGGAACATCTTATTGCCGGGTTTATTTCATGATAAATGAAGCTCGGTCCATAATCCCAGCCCGGACTCATCAATGCTTTCATGAGTCGAGGCCGTCGGCGAGTCACCCCGGCATTTTGGCCCAAAGAGCCACAAATTGCAGTCTTGAGGGCTGACGTGCTTACTCAGCAAAGCTACTGTAGGGACTGCGTTTGACCACTCGTCGAGAGGACATTCAAGACATCATCAATCGGCTAGATTCTGGACTTTATGCTTATCGTCGTTATCGCTGCGACTGCCCACGACTTCTCATTTCATTGCACCCATCCGTCCCTCTCAATCACTATAGCACTGCGGCTCGTCGATACGAACAAGTTGCCTCTCTGGTCATATCTCAGCTAGTTACATTTCTCCTGACGAGGGTCGCATCGCAATCATCTCATTGTCAACGCAATGCATTGTCGATCGAGGATCGCTTGGCAGGGTCGGCTGCTGGCAGAATCGGGATCGGTTGAAACTGGGTTTTGGGACCAGCTTGCAGCCAGGCGAACTTTCCCCAAATTATCGGCTCCTCTTTTTCCCAACCGTGCAACAAGTCCCATGACCGCCTCTCTTTGCAATCTTGCCTAATCCCTCCATGATATTTACATACGACTAATATGAAATGGTACAGAAAACTCACTTAGACGGTGCTGGTTGCTTACATTAGGCGGACAAACCCTCGTTCGGGATGCTGTAATACCATCGTGTTCGGCCTTCCAACACGATCAGAGTCTCTGCCACAGCTCAGGTTTGACGGTCGTCCTCATCTCGCCCGCTTCCGGCAAATATACTTCTCGGCAATTCAGGCTGTATTGCCCTGCAACCAAGACGCCTGCAGCCAATCTAAATGTGACCCTTCTTGCACCTGGTCACGGATTTTCGATCTAGGATAAATATGGCAGTCCTGACAACGGTAGGTTTTTCTTTATTTTCTTTCTAAATAAATTCTCCAGCCTTTTCCACCACTCACTTATCGCACAAGGAGGCGAGCAGGATAGGTGGCTTGTGAGGGGGCGACAGGTCCATTTGGCATTGCTACGTTTACCTACGTCTATTTCGGCCGACTTTCGTCACGGCATCTACGTCCCTAGTGCTCCTGTTGACCAGGTCGGATGCATTATGATCCACACGCGGCGAGAAAGTCGTCCCCTCCCATGCACTAAAGTGCCTGTACGGTTTACTTCGTACACCTGCTTCTAATGGCAAATGGCGCGGTGTGAACATGGTGTCACCATCATCCCCTCTCATGCTACGTTCAGGTTGTAACGCTGCATCCCTTAGCATCGCCCAATTGTAAGCGAAAAAAATTATACATCCCTAAAAAGAGGTAAAAGTGTGAAGAGTAGACCTGAGACTAGCCAATAAGAATCCCATTCTCCTTGTCAAGACGTATGCAGCCAGGGCAAACCGAAGGAAGAGGCTGTCAGCACGGGTTAGTGACCTCTTTGAAGCGAGGTTCCCACTGCCTGTGTATGACGGGTTCTGATGGAGGAAACCGCCGTCGGCTTCCGAGACCTCGCGGCGGAAAAGCATTTACGCGGACTCGTATATACAGTATGCTTCTACTCCTCATATATTTGCCTCCAGCCTATCCTCATCGGTCCTTTGTGTATGAACGTATCTAAACGATGTGCTTGTTATGGGGAGCCTCGCGTGTTAACCCCAATCGCCGCATGTCAGGTGGCAACTTCCGGGTGCAGTCTGTGTTAGTAGTGCACCCATTTATGTATTGGTGTGTGGATGGGCAACTACGTAGGGTTTGATATGGCGGCATGGTTTATTTTCTTAGGCCCGGCGAAAGCCCTTATTAAGGGCCGACGATGGTGGTGAGCCCATATTATCTACAACCTTAATACTGCATCCACCTAGTGTATACGAAAGTGGGACGTTGATACATCCGTCCGGCTCCGTGTAAGCCTCAAGGCACCATACCCGCGGGCAGGGCCAGGTTGTATGAAAATATTAATATTCTATGAGACAAACAAAGGAGTGGGAGTGGAGAAATACCGAGACACCTCTCCAACAGGAGGAACAGTCTGCCCGAGGTGTTCTCCAACAACCAATACCCCAAGCCGAACAGACGGCTCGTAATTAACTACTCGACCGTGGGCAAATGAGGAGAAAATACTATGGAGGAGCAAAATAGAGAGGATTTTCTAATTAAAGCAACATCTTGACGGGATATAAACGAGTCTACAGACGAATCTCGGTCAGTGACCAAACACTATACCGCTGTCTAAAGTAAGTGAGGCCTCGTCATCAGACTCTTTCTACTCTTCCTTCGTCGAGTGCAAGGGAGCTTGGTTGGGATGAAAAGTAAGGGGGGAGGGCGATAGGGTGTGCTGGTGATGTACGAGCCATTTCCCTCCTGGTGACAGTGCTGGTAGCGAAACGAGCCTCTCTTTCATGGTGTTGTACAACTCCATTGTCGAGGCTCAATTCCGGCATTCGATGACTTAATTCATGCCCGTCCTTTTTGCGGGAACATCCACAACAAAGCGCATATGTCACTCGGCTGTTTGGGAGAACACACCAACGATGTGCCGAGAAGGACCGGGACTAAGAGTAAGATCTCGTATTTAGCGTACTCCACCAACGGCTTTCTCTATGCCACACTCCGGGGATTACCTCCATTTTGAGTATAAGAAGAGTTTTCAGTTTCAATATTCCGATGCTTGCCAGCGCCCTCTCGAGGCATTGAAGCGGAAGGTGGAACCAGACGGCTGGCCCCTGTACAGACTAGTATGTACGAAGTATGTACGAGGCAGCTCATTTACGATAAGTCGATAGGCGGGAGACGGGCGACCCTGCAATGAAGATCATGGCTCCAGCCGGGCCACTCCCTACCTTATTTTCCCCGAAAGCCTCGTATCGCTCCGACTATCCGCCGGGGATTACGTCTCATTCAATGCCATTGCGGTACTGAGTGCCGAAATGAGGAGTCGAAAGGGGGCACAGCAATACCTGCGGAGGCTGAAGGATCCATGCAGGAATGATGGAAGCCAAGTCCAAAAAAAAGAATGCCACCTTCTCTCAGTGTGTGATGTCAAGACCAAAGCGGCCGACCACACTGAAAAGCGCCACTGGCTGTCATTGATCCTGTCTCCCTGGTTTCGGGTTTATTGTCAGGTTGGGCCTGGACATGGGCGGCCAGGAGACGGGAAATCTGCTAGGTTCAAGAGGGGGCAGGTCAGGAATCCTGTCTTTCTCGGCACTTGACTTCTGGCGTCCTGGTGGTGAGGGGCAGGAGGTCACGCCTCTTTTCTTGGAGACAGCCCCCTCATGGGAGATCAAGTCTGGTGAGGGGAGTATCAATATTGATTGATAACACAACCACCTGGGCTAGCGCAGTTTCTCAACCGGCGAGGCCAGGATTATGAAGTTGGCTCTGTACGACATATATTGGCAAAGCCTAGAGAACGGTAAATTTCTACTGCCCATGGCAGGTTATACCAGACCGGCATTGGGTGATTGGGTGTGTCCTGATACTACTTATCCCTATCCTATAGCCTATCAATCCTATGGTAGAGAAGGGGCGGCACTGGGATAAAAAAAGCTACAGTCCCGGCCCAGGGATTCATGAACAAGGACGGCTGGGAATTGGAGTTAATCCCGAGGACTGGCTAGACAATGGCCATTAACATGGAAAACAATATTCCTCTATGCGCGATGCCGTGGATTGCCGTGCTCCCGTATAGGAATCTATAGGCATTACAATATTGCTTCAATGATTCAATATCCCCATTGTTTGGGCAAGGTGTCTGAGGATCGTAGACAATGCGTCTTCCGGCTATAGATATCGAGCGGTTGCAAAATTTGGCGGCTGCGTAGGCATATACAGCCAACATTATTTTGCAGCCGTGAAGCTTGAGAGCACTAATATCAATATCAGTAGATCGAGGTTGCATGATTTCTCCGGGGCTTAATCGGTATTGATGGCTCGGTGCCTTGGAGTGGGAATAATCAATAAAGTCCGGACTGAGGCTGTCGGCAGCTGGAAAGCTGGAAACCCGAGTCACTAGTGAACAAAGCCGTGAGCAAGGCGCGCCGGCAAGCAAAGGTCAATTTACCCAGCACCAAGCCAACCCATCTTGTCGGGTAAGGGACCGTTCGAGCCTATCCGATGATAGAGATGATTGATGGTATCATGCCATTCCAATGTCGCCTGTGCACGGGAATACAATGAGGGACTGAGAGAATGAGTTATGGGGTTTGATATCACATAATAATAGTACCAATCCTAGCCTCATCTCCGCCAGCAACTGCTTCGTAGACATCGTGGAACCGGTTCTAAGTAACGGACCCCCCAGCAGTTCACTATTAACTTGGCGCGTTGCTATTGCTATAGAGCGGGATCATAATGAACATTGATCAACAGATGGCGAGGGTTATAACGGTGTGCCTACTTCATCCTTCGTACTTATGCCGATGCGATATAGTGTAATTCGGCAATGGACTTTAAACTTCAATTGGTTTTGCTCCTGCTCCTGCCTCGTCAAAACCCAACATGACCAACCAACGCCGGTAGGTGCTCTGGGACAGAGCTAGAGGAACTAGAGTGTACCCTAGTACATCATTGATGGATATCGCGGATTGTGATACACTTGATTCTCGACTGTACACTGCCTCCACCCGCATGCTAGTCTCGGCAGTCCTCCCCCTTCTGCATTGATGCTTCCTCGCTCCCTTCGTGACTGAATGCTTTTTGTCTCACTTCAACCTTCGCAGGCAATGTCGAGTTTCCCCGCTAGCCAGCCACCGCTTTGGTGGGCAATGCTGTAAACGCTCTGCAGCAGAATGGGGTCAGAAAATTGGAAGGAGTCCTCTCGAACCATACCGAGTCCAGGATGGGTCTTTCCTCAAGGCTTGTGTTCCCTCCTTCTTCCCCTCCTTCCCTCCTTCCCCCCTTCCCGCCTTCCCCTTCGCTTCTCGAGAGCCTCAAAATTGACTTTTGTTGTAACATTGGAAAGCCGGCCCTATGTTTCCATTTAGGAAGGAACATATTTGGGTCAGGGGTGAGGTGGGGGTGGCTAGTTCCTTCCCTGACACCCACCGTTGGATTGCTCCTTCCTCGACCGAGAGTCTTCTTGCCATGCTGGGAACCCGCCGAAGTAAGACAAGATTTGACTCCTCCTCTCTCCACAACTCCGATGTGCCCTAGCCACCATAGCCTGCCCGCATGGGGAGATGCGTTCGAGCTTCAATTGATCCATGCATCCATGGACAGCGAAACTTGACTTGGCATCAAGTAACCAACAACGCGAGCATGGTGTGTGCTAGTCCTGTACACAACAACCACTCTACAGCCGCTACCCCTCACTGCGGATGCAGGACGTGCTGCGAGTGCATCTTGTGGCTTGCCAAATTTCGGGCTCTCCGTTCTGCTCGAAGGTCTATCTAGAAGAATTCTTGGGTCTTGTGGATGCGGCTTATACTGCTTGAGCGGACAAGACGATTTCTCCACCTTTGAGTCGCTGATGGTTGCTACGAGGCAAGAGCTTGCATCCGGTCCCAGGGAAGAGGGCCGTGGCGACACCAGCAGAGGGTCCCTCAGGAGTGTAGGGCCGATAAGTCCTGCAGGCCTGCTCTGTATGCAGGTGACAACCTCATCGTCCATGGTCGCGGATTTATTGCCAACGGTGGCAGGCTGGCTTGGGAGACGAACCCTGGATCAGAATGCCACAAATCCAACCGAAAGTTGAAGATTACCCTATTCGGCCTCTTGCACTGCTCTTCGCCTATTGCCTCGTTGCATTCGCTGCAGGGGCACGAATTTTTTTTCTTCCTTTTTTTTCGCCAGACCCTGGGAGCTAGATGTGTGCACTGGACGAAGTCTGCGTGCAATGATCCTCCTCATTATGACCAAGACGTCCGAGCCTCCGTCTTATTGTTGCTTATTACCTCGGCGTGGTAGTCACCGCCAGCTGCTCTTCTTGTTCCCATGTGTTGTTTTGGCGTTCTCTACACCAGGATTAACTGAGGTTAATTCGAGTCCACTGGCCGACTGTGGGCACTAAGGTCGGTCATACAGGAGGTCAAGAGCCTAAACTATCAGCTGAATCCTTGGACTCGGTACTGGCAACAGTTCCGAGGATGTTGGTGGCTCGGCAAGACTACCCGCGCTCTTAGCATGTACGGAGTAAGAATGAGAGGTTGGTCTTTTTCCAACATCTTTGGTCGGGCTCAGTCGCCACCCGACGACAAAGAGCGCAAGTTGTTGTGCCTCACGGAGCACTTATCAGGGTCCAGGACACCTTGTCACGGACGTGGAGGCTAGTTTAGGGGTGCCCTTGGAAGAACCTTGTCAAGAGGGGCGATTCGGCAGCGGTATTCTGCTCGGCACATAGAATCCGACAAAGCTCGGCTTGCCAGGCTGCCATGCCAGGAAGTGACCAGAGATATCCCAAGACTTGGCCTAGCCTTTGTCGTTGCATCATAATTACGAAGTACGAAGTATGTTTCTGACAGAAGGGATGCAAGTGCACATTCCTTTCAACTGAGGCCTTCACGAGATTGATACTCACTCGTGCCATGCTGGAGTCGGTAGCTTCGGCTATCATTGCGCCACGCGACAAATCATTGGAAAAAGCAAATTCGGTTGCTTGGAAAAAAAACATTCCTCATTCTCCGATTACCTCTCACTAAACCAGGCTGGAGAGGTCGAGTCAGGAATCGACCAACCCCACATCGTATCGACATAGCACTGGTCTAACACTACGGGGGGCTCTTAAAAAGGACTGCCGACATGATGGTGTGGTACTACACTACACTACAGTATGCACTACAGTAGTGTATACTACACTACGCATAGTCCTCACCCACTACTAGTGTGCACTACACCCACTACTGTCGACGACTACGACTGCTGTAGCAGGCGGCATCGTACGAAATCGCTAGCTATTACGTACCAGGATACCGGGCTCCAGGTCTATCATAGTGTAGTGGACATCGTGAGGCCCGTGGAGAGCAGATGAGGTATTTCAGCCCCCCCCCCCCCGCCCTAATGATAACCTAAACTAGCAGTTGGTACGTTTTTCTTCCGTTGTTCGACCGAGAACCCAGAATAGAAGTAACGTGGGTACCATCTAGAAACAATGTTTTCTCTGTCGGCCGTTTTGATCTCGGCGCTTTTCAGCAGTAGTACATGTTGCTTAACCAAGATTACGGAATCGCGCCGACATCACGACCGAACTCACACTGGCAGCGGACAGCGGAAGAATTCTCCTTGACATCACAGAATAGTATGACCGAGTGGCATTCGGAGCGGGTGGACTGCGAGGTAATCTCATGGCGTATCGTATCTGATGGCTCTGAATCGTACTATTTCGTAGCCTGGTCTCTTGCTAACTCCGGCCTTCGAGCCAAACCACGCTAGGAAGGCCGCACACTTTCGTACGCGTCCTCCGAGTGGGCAGGAGAATCCGACGATTTACCTACCGGAAGGGTTTGATCGCATCCAGTAATACCTGTAATACCTGTCATACCTTCGAAATCTGCTTTGTGATAGACGCACTCCACACGTTGCCTCCGGCAAATGTCCAGGAAAGTACGCAACTCGTTACTACGTTGATATGTCGAAATCGTTCCATTTCCCCAACCCCCTAGTCAGCCCAAGGTGGTTTCTCGTTGCTTTCGTTCGCAAGTTAATCCTTCTATAGTTTAGGATAAGTTCCCTTTGGTTTTATCGAGCAAGGATCGAGCTGGAGGAACCTGCGTGATATCGCTAGCGCGTGCCAGATTTACGTGGACACTTAGATGGATGGGATGGCACCAGGTCTCGGCAGTGTTGCCCTGGTGGTCAGTCATGATGGGCTTCTTTCCGCGATAACGCACACATATGACGGAAAGAATTGCGGGGAAAGTTCCTGGTTGGATCGCATGGGCCGGATTTCTGTCCTCGGTGGCTTGGACGAAGGACGCTAACACTCCCTTTTTCGTCTACAACTGCTACAGTACCAGAGCCCAAAACTAGCCTAACGGAGCTGACCCACCAGGCCGGTCCTATTCAATCGTTGGGACGGGCCCCTTTGTCATTTTCGGCGCCCGGGATAGGTTCCAATGAAGCCGAGCTCCTGAATAGAGCGGAGATGGAAATTTGCCGAGCATCATACACACCCCCTTCCCTTCATTTTAGAGCACATGCGAAGTAGCGATACCGATTTACCATACTTAAATAGGCAAAATGTTCGATTTGGAGGCGACATGCTAAGCAGGGCTACCAAGGGTACCGACTCAAAAGCTCTGTCTGACCGGGGGGCCATGGATATCCCGGGTTTCTCGAGATTGAATAGTTTATTTATTCCTCCTTGCCCACAGCGCGCCTCCTGGCCATTTCCGCGCAGAAGGTTATCGCCACCCGGCCTCATCGGAGTCTCACCGACACTAGGTACAAGTAGTTGCCTGGACCTGGAAGGTCGTAAGTGGACGAATCGTAGGTGTGTCATTAGAGAGCTAGTTTCAACGATGTGAGGCCGAGGATGAACAGGAGTAGTGTACTCAGTACACGACGTGACGATGTATCCCAGGGGCTCCCTCGCATGTACTGAAGTTGGCCGGGCAAGCTGCGCGGTTGCCACCGAGAAAGGAACGGCAAATCGGTTTGGTTAGGTTCGCACTCCCTCCGCGGCTAGCACAGTACATCAGCAAGGAAGGGAATCCTTCCGGGCGAGGCGGAACCGCGTTCGCGAAGGGTTTTCTCAGAGCCATGAACTAAACCGGGTAATAAAAGCCAAAAGCGCAATCTTATCAAGGGGGAGACAGCGGTAGGGGCCATGTACATGAAAGTTCACTCCTTTTGATGTGTTTGTCCGTCATCTAGCGCGGCGCGGCGAGCATTTTCGAAGGAAAGGAAGGGAGAATGCTACAGCAAAAGCCACATTGTCTTCTTCTGTGAGCAAGTGATGATATTGCATCTTTTCAGCCGTCGCGTATATGGCTAGGCGTTCAGTGGGGGTATGAGGGTAGGTAGGAAAGTTCGGGGCTTGCTTCCGACGTAGTGCTCAGTATGGAAGGCAAAGGGTGAGCAGACGCCTCTGCTATAGCCGGGAGTAAGACCCATCAGGCGTTTTCACCATGAGAGGAGCTGGCGAGGATCAACGGGGCCTTTTGAGCCGGGATGCCTTTTCGAGATGGAGTAAAGAAAATGAATCGGTTCCTAGTAGAAGACGAGGGACCGGAGGGGGTGACCCGGAGGCCACAGTCCAGCATGCCCCTTCAGGAAGTCGGAGATGCTCCCCTTCATTGGCGTCTCTCACTCCCTCTGGGCCACACGAAGCGACAACCCAATGTCGGAAGAAAAGGTCCTGCTTGCGTTGATACTTCCCACCAGGAAACAAGCTCCAGTGGCTCGAGCTGGAGGACTGGTTCACGGGCCGTTCTGCAACTACCGGCCCGCCCTATCTCTGCACTTGGCTCAACCAGGAATGCTTGGACATGGATGATTCCATGGGCTCTTGCGTTGGATGTTACGAGCTACCGCGCCTGCAGCGCGGGGTGAGCGCGACATCACCAATCCAGGAGCTCCCCGTTCTCCGGGGTGAGGACGAGCTGGGTGCTTGAAACGGAACGAGACAAGGCCATTGATAGGTGTAGGGAGAGACGGTTTCTCACCCGGCAAGCTCTACCCTCTTCAACTTGCGATGTAGTCGAGATGTATAGACAAGGTACGAGCTCGGACTCTCATCCATATGTCGGCAATCTAACGCGTCAAGAATGCATACTTCCCCCATGCTGTGGCGAGATTGTTCAATATAGGCAATATCTTGGCTGCACGACCGGAGGATCGAGATGCAGAAGGGTGTGTTCAGAGGACGGGCGAGATCGTGGATATTCCGAAGTGAACCCCTCCCTCGACTCGACTCGAAAAGGTGGAGAGAGGGTGTGCTTCTCATAACATGCTCGTGTGACAACGGGAATTATTACACACTCGCAAAGAGCAAAGTAGCTTGGGGAAAGGGGGTGACAAGACATGAATCGTCTAGGGTGGTGATCCACAGGACATGCTCAGTCTCGCTAGGAGCATATTGACTGGTTGACCATTCATTCTGTTTCGATGCCCTATTCGTGTCTGTGATGTTTTTCGCCCCCATCGCCCCCGTTCTCTTTCTTAATGTCATTTGGAATATTGTTCGTGTTATGATCGTCTGTTGGGCTGTTGGTTGGCTCTCAGGCAATTGGAGCGTTCGGATCTGGGAACCGAGATTCCGTCTCCCCTGCCACAGGACCAACACACCACTTCTTTTAACACCGAAGGCAACTGCACAAGCTGTTGGTGACCAGGAGTCGTAGGAATTAAAAGGGGTGAAGCGAATGAGAAAGGAAAAGGAATTGATCCTAGCATCACACCCTTACACGAGAAGAAGGGGGAAGATGAAAAATCTCCCCTGTTGGTTGTCGCCATTCTCGGATAAAAGTTTTTATGCCCCCTCATGTGATGAGAGTTGTTGGGGTAGGACGGGCCGCGGAGACAAGAAGGGGGGATGGATCACGCATCTAAGGCATTATGCTGGTTCTGCCGTCCGGCCAAGGCGTTCTCGAAGGCTGTTTTTGGTTTGCGACGTTTTGTGCGACGAGGGGCAAGGAAGGCAACGAAGCTCTTGATTTGATTGCTGTACCACGCTGGGCATGCAGTTGTAAATTAACATTGATGGTCCAGAGCTCGAGACCTCATCGACCGGACAACCTCGTAAAAAAATCACTTTTCCCTATCCCAGAGACTCCTCCCTCCGCAAAACCAATGCCAAAAAGGGGGTATAATCTAGCGTAATGCAGTGTATAGTAGTCCATCGTGTGTAGTCAAGCATGCCGGAATGGCGTCGAATGCAATGTTTCGTCGCCTTCTGCAGTGTGACTGGCTTTATCTTCGGCTTCGCTGAGCCAATCCTCTCGTGTTGCGCGTCCGTCTGCAACAGCGACAGGCACGGGGGATCAGAGGACCTTTTGAATCAATCAATCTCAGAGTCATCGAGCTCAGAGTCCTCGCCCTCTATGCCCGATTGCTCCGCGCCCTCGTCCTCATCAGAATCAGACGACGAATCGTCGTCGTCCCTGCCCCGTTTCCGCTTGACCGACACGCTGGCCACCTCCCCTTTCCTCACAAAGACGTAGCTCCTAGCCAACCTATTCTCGCCCTTCCACCCCCCACCCGTCTCTCCCTTCTTGTTCCTCACGACGCCGAACGTGCGAGCGTGCGCGTACCCGGGATACGCGTCGGCCTGGAACCGGAAGCTCCTCTCAACCTGCAAGCCGCAATGCCGGCCCAGATCCCTGATGTTCCACAGGGTATAAGGCTCGCCCTCGAACAGCGTCACGACGATGGTGCCGCCCGCCGCGAGGCTGGGTTCGGCACGGCGGAAGAAGCCGACGAGGAGTTCCTGGTTATAGCGGACCTGGCGGTTCACGTCGGTGGACTTGCCGCCGACATGGGGGAAGTTGAATAGGATGCGATCCATGGCGGGCTTTTTGACCGCCTTGTTCTTCCTCTTCTGTGGTAGCACTACGTCCTCGGACGTGACCTGGCGGTCGCTTGTAGTCTTTTCCACAAATGCGCTCATCTTGGTCGCATCGATATTGTAGAGGAGCTTCGCGCCCGCCGCCTCAATGGTGGCGATATGGGCTTCGGCGTGGGGGTATTTCTCGAGCAGTTCGGCGCGGGACTTGTCCCACACCGTCGCTGTCACGCGCGTGCATTTGTGGTGGGTTATGAGGCTGGCGGCGAAGCTGAGGTCGCCTTCGCCGACGAGGAGGATGCGGTCGGTCGGGGAGAAGGGGATCGTCGGCGGTTCTTTGGGCGGAGGAGGCGCCGGCTTTTTTTGTTGCGGTTGTTGCGGGCGGTTCGAGTCGAGTTTGGATTTGGGTTTCTGTTGGGCCTTGGCCGGGTTCGGTTTTGTTGGCCGAGGGGCGCCGAAGCGCGAAAGCTTCCGCTTTTTACTCATTTCGAAGGAAAAGAGACGGCGGCGTAGGTCGGCGGAAGGGGGGTGGGAGGTCGGGGCTTTAATATCGCTTGAGTCTGACCTGTCGGCGATGGTTTCAATGGATCCAGCACAGGCCAATGCTGCTTTCCGTGGTAGATATTTAGTCTTACATAAGAGGTGAAAACCTCCACAGTTGTATTTTGTATTCCTGGACCACCCTTAACCATCAGTGATGAATTTGATATTGAATGATATTTCGCCATTGTCCAGAAAGCACCAGCGAATTTATGACAGAGCAGAGAAATCAATCGTTTAGAACCTGCCGGTGAGATTTCTGAAGGCTTAGCTATTTAGTCGGGTATGAAGGGCGAGGCTATACAAGTCGCGGATGCATCATCTTGATCCAAACTGCTCAAGTCGTTTACACGCAAAACACAACGGCATCCATGACCGACTGAATCCCTCTTCAATGTCGCGATAACATGGTAACACAGTATCCCTCGTCTACCGGGTAGCGAAGCTGGGTCTTCATTGATATCGTTTATAGAGGGCACTATTCTCGGGCACCCATGTGCTATTCTTCTTTCGACATCACAACCATCAACCCCACAAGTTCATCTAGATACAAGGTTTCTTGTAAATTGGAACAGAAATATTGTTCTGGAGTGGGAGAGTAGCGGGCGACGTCGGGAGCCAGTCATGTCTTCGTGCTATCGACCAGTCTTCTCTCATAAATGCTGTTGTGATTTCAAACCCTGAAGTTCGGAGATGAAAGCGCCAAAGAACTCCCATCGTCTCATGACACTGGCCCCTCTCCACCAGGAATGAGCTGTCGCCGTGTCAGTAATCCGATATTTTACCGCCACTAACTCGGAGTGCTCACCATGCAGATGTTGTTTCCGTTGAGAAGGATTTTGGGAAGCTTGGTGTGGTTGCCAGAGTAATCACTACAGCCCAACAATCAGTTCGGAGAATCGTGGGTAATAGTAGAGGAAGAGGGATAACCTTACAATTCCGTCACGTCCTCGAGAACCATGTCTATATGATCATATTAGACTCTTATATCAAGAAGAGACCAAGGGAGTCTTGGATAATCACTTACTGACATAGTCATCGAATCCGAGTAGCGTTCCACTGAACTCTGCAGTCAGAGGCAGTTAGTCGAGAGGCCCATTCTGCTGCTTTAAAATGCCCCAAAAGGGCAACACAAACCCTTGTCTCCCTTCATGACGACCCATATCTTGGACCCAACACATTTATCGATGAGTTCTGCAGCCAGTTAGGACATGCCTTATTTCGGGGACAGACTGGTAGGGTGTTTTGAGTTTACCAAGAGGAAGTAATTGGGTTGGTGGGGCAGCCATTGTGAAAAGTAGAGGTTCTGAGCTAGCTACTGAGATCTGTTAGAGAGTAGATCGATGAGTGAGATGGGGGCGTAATTGGTATACCTCGACGTCTCTTCGATGAAAGAAAATGGTGAGGCTGTCGCAGTCGAGTTGATACTCCGAAAGTGTCACAGCTATAATGCTGAATGAAGCGAGTCGAGAGAGCTTTGAGGGTCCGGCGAGTTTGGTTGGATGACTAAGCCGAACTTTGCTTGGAGCTTGACCGATTGAATGAACTCTTGTGAAGTCCGAGTTTGGTAGTCCAAGTCCACACTAACAGTACCAACAGTGAAGCTCCACTGAGCAATTTCGAGCTCCTAATCCGATTTGGTATTTGCACGTTGACCTGTTGAAATTGATCAATCAGCGATAACTTAAAGCGCTCGCTTCTATCACTTTGTCCTCTAGTCACCGATCGTCAACCGCCCCTGCCGGGCTTGCAGATGCTCCTGCTGCCTAGAACTGTCCCTCCTATTCCCACATACACTCACTCATCATGACCAATCAAATGCTCCTTTTCAGCCAATAAACGAATAACCTCGACGGCATGGACAAACTGTCGTGGGAGTGGGTGTAATAGACTTCATAGCCATGGTGCTCCTCGCGCCAAAAGGGTCTCTGCGATCTTTTGGTGTTTCTTGGAGATCTGCCTTGCCACTTTACCGGAGATTTGGATTGAATCATCTCCAATTGTGCAAAATGAGCTCCTCTCCGGTCAACCAGCTATGGGATCCTAGCCGCGGCATTCGATTCACCACCAGGCAAGATGCCGTGGTCTACCCGGACCTCAGCACGTTCCGATTCTACAGCACGGAGATATCTGGCGAGGCAAGGTTTTCTACCACTGCCACAGATGCTGCCGATGAGTCTGATGAGCCTCCCGAGCCGTCTCCTGCATGCAACTCCTCTGACATTCCAACTTCGCATGACGTGAGCTCCTTTGATTCCGAGACGGAGACGGTGAGCAGTGAGGAGGCCGAAGCGGAGCCTCCCGTCACACCGCTAGATTACAACATTTCTTCAAAGCTGTTTAAGAATGCAAAGGCAGCGAAGGAGGGCTCCCCTGAGTCATTTTGGTCGTATACCATGTATCGTGGCCCTCTCGTGGATGGTATCGAGAAGAGAGTCAAGGTCCACTATTGCAAGAGCAAATTCGCGACTGAAAGAGCATGCCAGTATTTCCTTGATGAGAAGGTCATAGGCTTTGATCTCGAGTGGGAAGCGCACGCTACGGCCAATCAAGGCCCGAGACCGAATGTGTCACTCATACAAATTGCGAGCCCGAGCCGTATCGGCCTCTTCCACATCTCTCAGTTCCCCGTCCGAGATGCCATGGTTGCGCCGTCCTTCAAGAAACTCATGGAAGATCCCGAGATTACCAAGGTCGGGGTAGCCATTAGCAACGATGCTACCCGCCTATCGAAATTCCTCAACATAAGCTGCAAGGGCCTCTTTGAGCTCAGTCACCTCTATCGGCTCGTCAAATACAGCCGCTTGGGGATGCCCCGTATGGTGAACAAGAAGCTTGTTCCCCTAGCCACGCAGACGGAAGAGTGTCTTGGATTGCCGCTCTTCAAAGGCCAGGATGTACGGTCTAGCCAATGGTCGAAGCCACTGAATATGGCCCAAATAATATGTAAGTGAGAGCAGACCGTGACTCTCCGACGAAACGCCTGCCCACTCCCTGTACTAAGATTAGTGTTCTAGACTCTGCGTCAGATGCCTACGTTGGCCTACAGCTGTACTATGTTCTCGAAAAGGAGAGGGAATCCCTAGATCCATGCCCCCCGCGTCCGTTTCACGCCGAGCTTAAGCTGCCCATTCGGCTGAGTTACAATGTAACCGTGGCCAACACTGATGGAGCACCCGACGCAGAAGCCGGGGACACAGCTGCCTTGGGAGACGAATCAGCAATCCTGGCGGAGACTGGGGATGCTGACGCGGCGCCCGAAGCTGGGGTAGATAATAACCCAAATGCGTGCAAGTCTCCATCCAGCGATCGGGCAAAGGACAAACGCCCTGCGAAGAAGCCCAGGGTGTCCAAGCGCGCTTCTTCCGGCGATGACCGCATCGTCGCAGCTGAGGCCTGGGTTATGCGATACTGTGCTGAGAAGACCAAAGTTAATGCTCGCCCCGCCCAACTCCGAGCATATTATATCTGGCGAGAGGACAAGAGTTTGGATCCCGAGGCCGTTGCCAAGTTACTTCGAGATCCGCCTTTGCAAACTTCTACAGTTGTCAGCTATATCTTGATGGCAATCAAGCTCGAAGGCCTGGACTATGATAAAGACAGGCTCAGAAACCAGGTTTTGAGCCTTGTTCCTCAATCACTATACAAAGATTTGCACCAGGCCACTCGAGATGGTGAATCAAGTCAGATTTCTAGGGACAATAACGCCATGAAAATAAAGGCTACTGGAGGAAAGCCTTGCCCTCCAGCTATTGAGGGTGAATAAGTGTGCAGAACCCTTTCGTACTTCCACTTATGGCGAGACATGGACACACCGCGACAATCCAGGTGCCACTTCACCGACCTCCTAAGAGATATCTTGGATCCTTATATCTCTTGGATTTTTTTTTTATTTATCACACTCCCCAAAACAATAAACATCTTGGTTTCCTAATCTCCATGTCCTTGGAGATCTCCAGACGCGCCCGGCCACAACCTAGGTTTCGGCGTCAAGTCTTCTACCAACAATCAATCGCAACCGACATCAAAACAAGACAAAGTTCCATCTCACTTACAATCGAGTATTCAATCATTGGTATGTCCTGTATCCTTCGGCCGTTGTCTGGTCTGGTTATGTCTAGCCGACTACGCGTACCAAATCCGGAAACCGAGACAAGTCCTCACATAAGTCAAGATGAAGCGATCTGACTCGTTTCAATAGCAATTCACCCTAGATAAACAAAGCCGAAGGGGAGTCAATTAATTCGTCGACGTCTAGCTGTCCCAGCGCCCCAGAAACAATACCTGGGGCGTGAAGCAGAAACAAAAAAAAAGGACGGACAGGACCCAGATGAAGCTTGTTTCTGCGTGGCAGCATGACGACTCCTCAGGACGAGGACCCGGTTCCGGGTCCCATGCCGCCCACCATGTCGTTGATATCCGCCTCCGAACCAACTACCACCACGTCTACTGAGCCAGTCGTGTCGCACCAATCCATACCTAGGCCGAACCATCCCGCGCACAGTCGTTCGCTAAGCAGGGACACTCTAGCTGCCATCGCCACGGCTGCTCTCGATGGGGCTGCCCCCTTATCTGCAACCTCGTCACCTAACCCACCCCCCAACCTTGGAAACAATGCGGCCGAAAATGAGCAGGCTTCAGCCCAAGAAATTGATCGAAGTGCAACCCCCGCATCGGAGACTTCGAGCTACGAGGAGTTCCCTTCCTTCGAGAGTTACGCCACCCGCTCGACCTTTAGTCTCACGCGTTCCCTTTCCCTCGGTCGTGCGGGCCGTGCGACAAAGCCAACCAAGGGCACATCGCCGCCCAAAGGTGAGCGGAAGCCTGGTCTGTTTGAGACATGGCTCGGTAGCCCCAAGCGCACTTCGAAAGCCGCCGCCCCACCGGGACAGACTCCCGCGCAGGTCAAGGCTGACAGAGATGCGTGGATCGGAGAGACTTTGTCCAAGACGCAGATTTGTCTCTGGGCGGGCTCTTGGCGCTGCTTACCTTCGGGTGAGTTTATCTGCCCTTGCGGAGAGCACACGATGGATGGCGACAGCGAGTGGATCCGCGTGATTGAGGAGGAGAGGACTGGTGGCCGATCGCGAGTTGGAGTCTTGCGCAAGGATCTTGCATGATGGGTTTTTATGACGATGGGACAAAATAATGAGAGCATGGAATGATATATAGCGTATGCATTATTCCCTAGCCTCCGTATCGAGCCGAATAATAGGAAAACGATAAAAGAAAGTTGCTTGAGGACAAGTAGTGTCCGGTATGGTACAAGAAAAGACGCCCGCAGTGCATCAGACCCATGTTTCCCCTTTGCAAACCTACCCATTGGCTCCGTAACAGCTAGCCCCCTTACCTACTCGATCCTTGATATATCCTAGTTACCCGAATTGCAGCCCCATTTATAGAGCTAGATTATACGAGTACTCATCCTCCATGTTTTGGCTGACCCATAGTACAGCGGAGCTAGTTCGGAAGGACATTGTCAGTAACTTCTCATCCTCGAAGATTCTGCGACAGCGGTAGAGGGAGAAAAAAGCAATTAAAAGAAGGACGCAAGAACTCACCTCAGCCCAACCAACGCATTCGAAACAACATTCTCAATCCCCATACCCAAGGCCGGCATCTTAACATCCTTCACAACGAACTTGAGAACAAAGACAGTGACGCCGCCGGCCATACCGCCAGCAAGAGCGGCGAAGCCAATAAAGAGTACGACGCGGGCCTGCCACGCAACGCCGGAGGACCCAAAGCCGTTGTTCCAATCTGAGCTGAGGCGCTGCTTCTCGACGCTGTTGATGATGAGCATGCCGAGGGTGGAGAAGATGAAGGGGAGCCAGTCTACGAAGGCTACGTGAACGTTTTCGGCGCCGTTTTTGGGCGACTTGGACCACACGGCTGAGTCGAGCATGACGTAGAAGGCGAGGGAGAACTATTTGGGCGGGAGAAGGGTTAGTTATCGGTTTGCGAAGAATGGACGAGCGGGTGCCGATAAATCTGGGAGGGGAGGGGAGGGAAGCCTTACGAGGCCGCCTGCGGCGTAGACTCCGGCGTTACGGGCCCAAATGCTGTTAAGCCATTCTGGCTTGCGGAATTTCCAGAGTCTTTCTTCCTCCATGGTGGTGATGCCTAGCGCCGGTGGTTGATCGGAGTTGGCGGGGGTAGAGCTAGGGTTTGTAGTACTGCGGCGGGAGGGGACGGGTGCGTGCACGTTATCCGGAATATCGGCCGTCGATTTTCGGAGTCGCTTGTGTACGAGGATATTCTATGTGCGGTTCTTGGGGAGCTTAGATGAGCCTATCGTCGGGATGTCGGGATGGTCGGTGTTTCGCTTGGTCGTTGAGATGACATGACGAAGCTCAAGGCTGCGGCGGTCGCTACTGCCAGGCTAATCCAAGCTTCGTTGCTCACGTAATGAAACGGATCCCAATCATTAGAGGCTTTATATCACGTGGCTTTCAACTGGCAGCACCAGACTTGGACCGTCACAAGCATGTGGATCCCTCGAATCCAGGTACCTTTGTACCTCATCTGGGGAACCGGACGGAGCAAGGTGTTCCCGTTCTCTCAAGCTATTATCAAGTAATAATAGTGGACGCTTTCAGGGATAGAGAACTCGAGGTTTCACTTGGGCAGCCCAAGAACCGGCGATGATTGACTGAACTCACTGTTCTGAAAACAACACTCCTTTTTGACATATTTTTCTTCCCTTTTTTCGCCGACGGTACCTAACAGTAATTTCTGAAGAAGCCACAGACCACTTGTCCCACCAATTGCGTCGGGGAGGATCATGCACCTCCCAATACCTATTGACCCATCGGTAGCACAATAGCGAAGTATCGCATTCATGTTCCACCAACATGTCGAGGCGTTACGGTATGACAACAGGCCGTAACGGCGGCTACGGTTCCAATGGATACGGTGGAGGAGGCAGCGGTGGGAGCGGAGGGGGAGGCGGAGGAGGTTACGCCAACAGCAGGCGCGACGACGACTACGATCCGTACGGAGATTCCTACGGCAGCGACAGCAGATATGCGAACAACGCCCCACCACCGCCGCCCGCGATAAGAACGAGATCACCACCCCCCGTGCGAAACGGAGGCTACGCTCAAGCCCAACCTCAAGCCTCTCGACAGCCATCGCGACCGAGGATGGGCGAGACAAATGCGGAACGACAGATCAACCAGGTTGTTGAGGTCATCAAGGAGGAGTGGCCCGCCCTCTGCGAGGCCGAATGTATACCCGTCCAGCTCGCGCTGCAGCTGCTCGATAATAGCTCCGTCGGCCGTGCCCACGAATATCGAAATTTCAAAAAGACGCACAAATATCTCCAAGAGTCGCTGAAGAATATCGTGAACGAGCACCATCAAGGTTTTAACAGCTCCATCGGCACGTTCCACAAGATCCAGGGAAGCATACAGACGTCTCAGAAGAGGGTCCGCGCTCTCAAGGAGTCTCTCGCCTCTTCCAAGGCGAACCTCTGCCAAAGCGATCCGGAGCTCCAGAAGCTTTCCAAGACGTCGCAAAAATATGACGAATTGATTCAGCTTTTTGATGAGCTTGAGGAGCTTCGCCAGGTGCCGGACCAGCTGGAGGCTCGAATCTCCGAGAAGCGATTCCTGACGGCGGTTGAGGTCCTGCAGAATGCGCTTCGTAAGCTTCGGAGGCCCGAACTCGACGATATTGGGGCGCTGAGCGACCTGCGGAGCTATCTTGCGAATCAGGAGACGGCGCTGATGGATATTCTTGTGGAGGAGCTTCATGAGCACCTGTACCTCAAGTCCCCATACTGTCAAGAGCGGTGGCAGAACCTGGCTAAGAACCAAGGCACTACTCATGACTCGTGGGGCGATTCCGCGACAGTCGCGCCTTTCCACCAGCTGCTGGAAGCTATTGACTTTGAGCAGACCGTGGCCGAAGACCCTGCCAGAAACCCCGAATCCGATACCTTTTATTATATTGGTTTACTAGTTGAGGCGCTGAACAAGCTCGGCCGCCTCCAAAATGCTGTGGACACCTTGAAGCAGAGGCTACCCGTCGAACTCTTCAATGTAGTCAACGAAACCATAAACGAAGTAGACCAGAGACATCCCAGCTCCTTGCGCGGCGGTTCCTCGAACAGCCATGGCCTACACATCTACGGCAGCCGCGAGACAAAGATGAGAGCGGATGTAATTTACGATCTGCTCTGGACACTGTACGGTAAATTCGAGGCGATTGCCGAGGGCCAGCGTGTTTTCCACGAATCTATCAAGGCACTCATTCGACGTGAAGGCGCGGGCAATAACAGTGCCCTGCTGGGTAGTTTCAAGGAACTGTGGAATCTTTACCAGAACGAGATCCGCTCATTGCTACACAACTACGTCACAACAGATGCGGATGTCTACGAGTTCAACTCTTCTGCCGATGTAGGAGCGGCGATTGGTGGGAAGAAGGATGGAAAGAAGGACTTGTTCAAGTTCTCCGAGGCCGATGTGAAGTCGACGGAGATGACGACCGAGTTCGAGGCGCTGGAGAACATCATCCAATCCGCAGTACCAGGCTTGACCAGCGGCGGAGGCCGGGGAGGAGATAAGAAGGCGTCGTTGATCGGCATCCGCTCGTTCATGGATGGTGGTGGAAGCCGGAAGGAGAGCGAATCCAACTACGAAAATCGGCAGACGGCCAAGACGTATAAGTCGCTTGTGGAGCCGAGCGTGTTCAACATGAGTCTCCTCTTGCCGCCAACACTAGTCTTCTTACAGCGCCTAAAGAATATCGTACCGCCAGGCTCCGACTTGGCTACGAGCACGTTGACGTCGTTCCTGGATAACTTCCTGGTTAACGTCTTCCAGCCGCAGCTTGACGAGACGTTGGCGAAGCTGAGCGAGATAATCTTTGGCGAGCTCGATTCCTTCCTCCAAGACCAAGACTGGAGAAAGGTCGCCAAGAAACCGGTGCTCAAGGGCACGACGGCTTTCTTCACGGTCGTGACGGCGTTCTGCAAGATGCTCGCGACGATACCGCACGACCAGGCGCTGAGCACGTTGATAATAACGCAGATGATGCGGTACTACGAGCGCTGCCTTGCCTGGTATAAGAGCCTGGTCACGAAAGCGCAAGAGCAGCCCAGCGAACAGCATAGTATGCGAGCCTCGGCGAAGATGGCGCTGGAGCAGAGCGCGATCAACGACATCGTCAAGAAGATCTGGGCCGGCGGAAAGTCCGGCCCGGAGCTGCTGGAGCGAGAGATTCAGCTTCTCATGGAGCAGACGAACGAGAACCCTCTCGAGCTGAGCGATGTCATTCAGGATCGCGATACTATTTCGTCGTTGTGTCTGCTCTATACTAGTATGAAATGGCTGGCCATCAAGATTGCGAGCTTGCGCCATATTACGAGCCAGGATACGGACTCGTCGAGGCCTAATTTGCCGCGGCAGTCGAATCGAAGGTGGACTTTGATGAATGACCCGGGCAAGGCTGCAGATGATCAAGGCCCGGTGCACTTGCCTATGACGCAAGAAACCGTAGTGTAAGTATTTTCTGTAGGCTTCTTCTCCCACCGCCGTACTAACGAAGACGCCAGGACCTTTGACGGCATTCTGTCATCGTACGAAGACCTTGCGCAGGCAGCGCTCCTTACGCTCCGCATGGAGTCCCGCTGCAAGATTATCTACTCTCTCCACATCGTTCTTTCTCCGGAGACGGCGCCATATGTTCTCGACCAGGAGGTCAGGGAGCCCGATCCGGAGATTCTCAGCCTCAATTCCGAATTGGTGGCTTCCGACGAGACCATCGTGCGGTACCTGCGCGAGAAGGAAATATCTTTCATCCGCACGGGCCTCGGCCTTCTCGTCAACAGATACCTCGTGGGTAACGCTCGGATGGCGTCGCCGATGAACTCCAACGGATGCGGCCGCATGCACCTCAATATCCTCGTCCTACAGCAAAACCTCAAGAACATCGAGGACGGCGTGAACCTCTCCCGCACCTCCAACTACTTCGACCTCTTCGACAAGGGCCCCGACGCCATCGTCGCCAAGGCCAAGGAGGTTTCCGAGATTCAGCAAAAGATGGCGGCGGCGGAGGAGGACGGGGGTGCCCAGCCGGCCGGAGAAGTGTTTACCTATGATGAGCTCAAGGATTTGATGGAGCTTTGCTATAGTCAGCAGCTGAATGATCCTGAGAGGGGGGTGACGGCGGCGGCGAAGAGGGAGATGGCGGATAAGATGTTGAATTTGAGCGAGTTCTTGTGGCAGAGCTAGAGGAATTTTGCTGGTATTTTTTTGTGTCTGTGTGTTTCCTTCATTCGGTATATAATGGGTAGGGGAAGGATGAGTTGGTAGGTCTAGATGCCTGTCGCTACCATGTGTGGTCTTTTTATTTATGAGGGGATGCGCATTCAGGGTGAGCGGCCTTCTTAGGGATGTCTGTATGAGAGCTAAGATGACGATGGTGCTATGTTGTGTATATCATACAATACCCTCAATGTTGAAGACGAATGGGTTCGGGTAGGGCAGAGAATCTATGGGCGAGATTCGGTACAACCTTGCGAGCGAGCATGATGTGTGAGATATGTTGAAGTGTCCAAGCCGTTCTTTTAGAGTGTTGGGCCTTGAAGCAAGACTGAGCCGGTTGAGAGGACTGCCGATGAGAATTCTTTCCAGTCTTGCAAAACAATGCACATATGGATATATGAAGGTGTGGTTGGAGTGTCCTTATCATGGTGCTGGCTGCAAGGCTGAACTAGTGTTGATGGCGGGGCATTTGCAGCCTTGCAAAATTTCCAAAATTACTTTTTTCCTTGCAACCTTATTTTTTTTTTAATCGACATTCTCTTCGACCAGACCAAATCACCACCAATTCCCAACCCACCGCAAGGAATTTTGCCCAATTACATTCGAATCTTTTTGGAGACATCAGAAGAGGGCCCTCATAATGGCTGCGGCCCAAGTAAAGGTCGTTTTTACGACCAAACACACAGACATCGAGCTCCCCGAAGACAAAAGGCAACTCGTCGTCCCCTCAGGTTCGTTCGCACATCCTCTCAACTGCCCCCCCCCCCCCAAAAGCTCTTTAGCCTGACTCCATAAACTCTCCTACCAGACATCAAACGCTATGGCCTCTCCCAAATCCTCAACCACTCGGACATGCTCGCCACCTCCCACCCCATCCCCTTCGACTTCCTCATAAACGGATCCTTCCTCAAAGGCACGCTCGCCGAACACCTCGAGCGCTCCGGAATCTCTCTCGAAGGCACCGTGACGCTCGACTACGTCCCCAGCCTCCTCCCGCCCTTTTATGAAAATAGCTTCCTGCACGAGGACTGGGTGTCCGACGTCGACGTGCTCTCTTCCACATCCCCGGCCGTCAAGGCGCTCCTGGCCAAGCAAGATGGCGAAGGGGCGGAGTTCGACGTTGCGGGCGAGAGGTTACTGAGTGCTAGTTACGACAAGTTGCTGCGTGTGTGGGATCGCTCGGGCCAGATGCTCGCCGTGTCTCCCGACGCCGCGAACGGAGGGCACAGGAGGCGCGTGAACACGGCCAAGTTCCTCTCGCCCAGCAAGATCGTCTCGGCCGGCATCGAAGGCACCGTTCTAGTCTGGGAATACGCCGAGACGGCCGGGAGGGGATCCCTCAAGCCCGCGCTGGAACTCTGCGCGCACGCCGACCAGATCAGGGACATCAGCGTGCACCACGCCAGCGGCAAATTCCTCACGGCCTCGTCGGATGGGCGCATCGGTCTCTGGACGTCCTCGCGCAAGGCTGCGCCGGCCTACGAGGCGCCCGAACAGACATCCTCGCGCTCGACGAAGCGCGTCAAGAGCTCCGTCAAGCTGCAGCAGCGCGGGCCGCTCGCCATGGCGACGGTCTCGGACAAGCCCGTCACGGCGGCGATATTCCACCCTTCCGATTCGTCGGTGGCATACGTCTCCTCCATGGACGGCTCCGTGCGCACCGTCGACCTCGCGACGCAGAAGATCGTGTCCTCGCTCACGACGATGCATCCCCTCCGCTGCCTCGCGGCGCTGACGAACTCGCCGCTACTAGCCGCGGGAACCACGGCCAGGCACATCACGCTCATCGACCCTAGGCAGTCGGCGACCACGACGTCCGTCATGACGTTGAGGGGCCACCTCGGCTGGGTGGAGAGCGTGAGTGCGAGCCCCGAGAATGAATATAGTCTCGTGTCGGGCTCGTGGGATAGTACGTGTAAGATTTGGGATTTGAGGAGCGTGAGGGCGGGGACGAAGGAGGAAGGGGGCGGGAGGGTGTGTGATGAGGTGGTGTATACGATTCCGAGGGAGAGTATGAAGGAGGCGAAGGTGAAGCCTGATGGGAACGGGGGCAAGGTGTTGAGGGTGCGGTGGGATGCTAGTTGGGGGATTATATCGGGTGGTGAGGATCGCCAGGTGCAGATAAATAAGGTTGGGTGAAAGGTCTGGCCGAGATGGTGGTGCTGGCAAGGGGGTGTATGAGGGTTGGGTGACATAAAAAAGGAGGCTTGGAATGTTGATTTTAAGGAACCAGAGTATTAGGAGAATATATAGATGTCAAGAAACAGATACTCTGATCTACGTCTGCCCACTACCAGTAACGACGATGCCGAGGGCTATAACACTGAAATCTACAAAGGGGACGAAAGCCTTCAACGCGGACGCTCCTAATATTTCAACGTGAATATCAGTTTACGCCCCCCAACGTTAACATCGAGTCCCATCCAGGCCAAGATGAAGAGCAGCGTAGAGGATTAGAACAGAAGAACACAAAAAGTATAAAGCATTAAAAGGGTCCCAGGGCCTAAAAACGTCCTAAGAACCAGCCTGTAATCGTACATGGACAAATACTCCAACAAACTCGGATGCAATATCCTCGAATAGAACAAACAAAAACACACACCCACACACACACTCAAACCAAATCTTCGACCCTGATAAACCCATAGAAAGGGGGTAAAGAATGCCCAGATCCACCTCCCCCCTTTCCTATTGCCCGAAACTTTAAACAATATCCCACGCCCAAGTCATCATGTCTCTATGATTTCCCGTGGTATCCCTCCTCCCTCCTCCCAAAGTTCCGGAAACAAAAACAAGGCGAGTCATGAAAAGAAACTCCGTCAAGATGCCATGCCGAAAGGGAAAAAAGAAACCCTGCTGAGCCAAGCAAGCTCGGTACCTTTGTTTTCTTGCTGGCGGAAAACTCGAAACTCCGTTGCTTAGAAACGAAAAAGAAAGAGATATTTCCCTGTACTCCATCCAATGAGAGCAGTGCGCCCCGGAAGAAAGAAAAGAAAATGAACAAGAAGAGAAACGCGAAACCAGTAAGAAAAAACCAAGACAAAAACAAGAAAACAAGACAAAGGCCTAACACTTAGCCTAGGCACAAACCCACTCAGCAAAAACGCACCATCTCGCCGTACGGTCCGCAAGGACCAAGCCCCGCCATGTGCCCCTCTCCGAGCACTTGATGATAGTCTCCCACGTGCCGCCATCGCTGACTTCCTCGTCGCCAGCCGCCCGGGCGCTGCCGACGCCGACGCCTTTCTTATCGTCCTTCCTCATGAGGCGAAGGATCTTGCCGCCGGGGGTCTGGATGGCCAGCTTCGCCGGCTTCTTGTTACCGGGGTATCCCGAGCTGGCCGTGCTGGGGTTGGATCCGCTGGCGCTCGACGCCGTCATGCTCAGGGCCGAGCTCGGTCGAGCGAAGGGAATGGGACTAACGTTTCCGGGGTTCGACGACGGCGTGAGGACCGAGGCACCTGTCGAGCTTGGGTGCTGGCGGATGGCAAAGACGAAGGTGTTATTGAGAGCGAGCCGCTGGCATTGTGGTTGGACGACGTAGATGTCATGCCTTTGAGCATGCGGCGTCGGGTGCCGCGTGACGAACTCGTAAGGTGGGTTCTCGCCCGTGTGGATGATAGGCAGGGCAAAGGCGAGCGGGTGAGGAATGTCCTTGATGCTATGCATCAGACCCCTCTTACCGGCATAGATCTTGAGGATGCCTTGTCCTTCGTCGCCGGGAAGAAGTGCTTTGACGGCGTATCGCTTCACGCCATTAAACCACTCGGCCTGAGCCAATGCTCGCTTCTTGACGACCTCGCCGCTCTCGAATACGTCGCCGTCCGGGTCTTGCGTAAAGGCCCGGACTTCCACCTCGGCCGCCACCTCAACATCGGCGGGGACGTTGAAATTGATGTGGACCATTTCGAGATCCTCGATGCGGGTAAGGGATGAGTTGTAGTCGAACATCTGGAGGCCATTACGGAAGAAGGGGGGGCAGGCGCAGGGCAAGTTGAGCAAGATCTCGTGAGCTACCGCTGGAACAATGTGTTGCTGGCTGTGGTGCTCGGGTATGTGAGTCCAGCATATCTCCGTGGGTCGGGTTAAGAACCACCAGGAATCCGAAACGGAGCTGCCCACCGAAGAGTACGCCGCCCGTCGCGGGTTTGAGGGTGCAGCCAGCGAGCAGTCCATGATCCGCCATTCCCCGTCCACCACCACGGCATTCCACCAGTGATTCGACCTCGGCATAATCGACACCTCGGGGATTTCGCCGGGCGTCTTAAGATAACCCCGTACAACTTCGCTCTGAATGCCAACTGCGGCACACATCTCCATAACCAGGACCGCAATTTCTTTGGCACAACCGCGACCGGATTGAACGACACGCCTTGTATCGACATCGCCTTCGAAGTCTTCTTCCCACAGGATCTTCTCTGACACATATGTGAAAATGGCACGGAGGCGTTGCACATCACTTCGATACGGCCGACACACGTAGGTCGTGGCAAGAGTGATGGCAGTTGTCGTGGGTGGCAGGTTGGCAACGAACCGCGTGTTCTTGTCGACCTGGCTGAGGTTGATTGCTTGGTAGTTGATGGGTTCATTCACAGGCATGCCATCAGCCCCTTCGTCGCCATTGATGCTGTCGTAAAGTTCGTCTGCGGCATTGATGGACGGATAATCCAGCATCTGTGCTCGATCGCGTCGCTCAGCTCGCTCATGACGGCTGAGCGAATTTGAACGGTTGACGTCCCGACGAACTTGCACCCAGTCCACGGCGTTGCCGAGCCCCATCTCCCTCGCGACATCTCCTTGGCGGCTACCGCCAAGGTGTGAGGTGCTGCTCATGGCGGCTGCGTTGGATGCTAGGCCTGATGGCGTAGACTTGTTCAGCGGTGATGATTTTACCGCATCGATATGGCTACGACTGCTGGCAACTCCAGTCTTTGCGGAGTCCAGAATCTTCTTGAAGATGCTCCGCTTCGGTGGCTTTGGCTGTACAAGTCCCCCGAGCCCGCCAACATCATCGTGGAAAGCGGCCTGTGATTGCGGACGAGGCTGGTTGGAAGCATGACTGCTATGGTACGTGACACCGGTAAACGGTGTTTCCGGCCTATCGTCGTCGAGGTCTCGCATCCCCAAGGCACTTTGGGCACGGTGCATCCTCCTAGCATAACTGCCGGCACTTGTAGCACTGATGGCGCCGGCTGATGAACCGCTCATGAGACTTCGGTCACTGTTCTGGGTCGTTGTCGTGACGGTACTACGATTCCCTGAGGAGGCGCTCGTCGAGTTTGTCTTGGTGGTAAATGTGCGGCCAAGCGCCTCCCGGCCGACCTCGTAAGCCGACTTTCGGTGCCGTAATTTTCGGTCAGGTATCACAGGGCCCGGGCCATCCATGTCTAGTGCTGCCATCCCAATCGATGACTTGGGACGATCACGAGGCACGTTTTTAGGTGGTGGGATAGGCGGCGTATCGACTTCTGGCCCGGATACACTGGAGCTCTGACCGTGAAGCTTCTGGAATCTCTTCTCCATCCTATCCACATAGTTGTTCAGGTCAGGAAGCGGATGGTCCTTTTCACCATAGCCGTTATGATACGAAGGATCTTGCGAAGATCCTCCACTCCAGGTTTCGTAACCTTCATCTGGGTGCGGGTATCCCATGGCCGTATGAGGCCGACTCTGAGCTCTCTTCCGGGACTGGCGGGAAACCATATCAAATGACTCTGGAGACCATGGATCTAGCGGTGGTGGGCCTTCGGATGTATCTGTTCCTCTCGACATGCCCAACGCGTCCAGTTGGTCAATGACACCGTCCATAGCTTCACGGAGTGGTGAAGGTGTCATGTGGCTCCCAGCAGGAGACGGGGGACAGGGTGACGCCGCACGAGGCGTGTGGTATTGATGCCGGTCATCGTGATGTTGCTGGGTGTTTAGGTGGTGAGGTACGCGAGGAGGATCATAGGAAGCGTTGGAACCGTGGCGAGAGAGGTCTGGTTGGCGATGGTCATAGGATACGTTGGAGCCATGACGAGAGAGGTCGGGTTGGCGATGGCCGTAAGATACGTTGGAGCCATGACGAGAAAGGTCGGGCTGGCAATTGTCATAGGAAGCGTTGGAACCATGGCGAGAGAGGTCCGGGTGATGATGAGGGTCATAGGATGCATTAGATCCATGCCTCACAGGGGTTTGGTAGGGCTGGTGACGGCTATCAAAGGAAGCGTTGGAACCATGACGGGGTATCGTGGGAGTAACTTGATCGTACGAGGCATTCGATCCTTGGCGGGCGACATGACGGTGTGGAGGTGGTGCTGGAGGCGGCGGGGAGTCGGCCCTTCCAAAGTCCTGAGAGTGGTTTGGTTGATGTTGATGATGGTTGAAAGACGGGGCTGGCGATACGGCCCTGTCTGGGTATCCGCGGACGGGTGGAGGCACCGGTGAGACCGCTCTTGATGAATAACCTTGGGGTGGAGGTACTGGTGAAGGACCCCGGGAGTGAGAGTGGTAGGCTTGTTGTTGTGAATGGCGAGGCGGGGCGGGCGAAGCAGCACGTCGCAAATCATACGAGGACTGAACGGGAGGAATGGGCGATGCCGACCTCCCTATCCTGCTTTGTTGTTGCTGTGGCTGTTTCTGAGGTGAGTTGGAGGTGTCTCTTGATCGGACAGTGCCTGGGCGGTATTGCTCAGGCTGCTTCGCAGTCGTATAATGAGGCGCTTTCGCGTACGCCTCGAAAGGTTTCCTCCATGATTTCGTCTTTTGAGGAGGGCCTTTCGGACTCGGGGTATTGCCTCCTGGTAACGGGCTAACAGAGCGGCTGGTGGGTCGAAAGTCTTCGGGCAGGACTTGGACAAAGTTGGAGGGGAAGACGCCGACTGTCCGCCTGTCGCGGTAGAGCCTTCCAGTCCACCACGAACCGTCTCCGGCGTTGAGACATTCTATCAGGTCGCCTTCGATGAAGCCGAGATCTCGTTTTGTCTATATACCATTGTCGGTTATGAAGTCAGCATCATGGACCTTTATGACCTCGGTCGCTCAACACCCAACATACCTCTCCTCCCCAAGAGTATACAGCTCTGCACCAACACGGAAACCGAGCTGGTAGAGGCGGCGGTGTTAACGTCATGATGAATAGGGCGGAATCTGGTTGGAAATGGATGAAAACGGCAACTCAAGCGCCCACGCGGGCGTGAGAATCAAAAGTTGGCCCAGCGCTGAGACGGAAGCGGATTCAGTGGTCCGGGGAGCTTTCGATTTTCCTTTCTCTTCTTTTTATCTTCTCGCAAGGCTCGGTGGTTCTGCGGTGCCGGGGGTTTCTTGAAAACTCGGACTCAGAGCTCGATTTTTTTTTCTCGGTGAAATCTGCACGATCCCACGGACAGCCGATATCTTTCGTCGCGATGTTGTGATATTTTCGTCGACGTTGCCCGAGCTTCGTGAGCTAGGGAAGGGTGGTAGAGAGGGCAAGGCTAAGGCAGTTTCACCCAAGCAACACCACCAGAAACAACACGGGGTAGTGCAATATGATAAAGGGAATTTGCTTTCTGGGGGAGAAAACACAATCGTATGAACCCTTTCCCACAACCTCGTATAATTCTTGCCGAGGAGTATGTAGAGAAGTACTTGTGATAGTCTCGGGCGTTAAGGGAAATATCGACGACAAGGCAAGGTCGAATACGGGAAGGTCGAGACGGTGTGTCGTCGTGTGGATTCCTGTTCGATGTTCCTGGATTCGGGTTGGTTGATTTCTGGTGGAGATTCAGGTGGTGGCATCTGGCCAGGGGGGCAACAAACAGAGGGGCCGTCGACGGGGCAACCGAGGATTGGCAAGCCACAAACTGCACATGTGGCTTAGCGCCCAAGGAAAATGCTCGTAAACTGCAAGCCCTTCGTCATACCTTCCTTTTAATTTGTACAATACTTTGTACATTCGCAGTACCTCAGTCCCTGCCTGCAGCACAAGTTCGTCGGATGGGGCACAGAGTATGTACGAATTTTGTCCATCTCAATTCATCGTCGGAGGAAGAAACGGAAGAAGATCAGCAATGCGGGAACAGACTCTCGATGCCTAGTCCAAAGAAGGTTGACAGAATGATTGAAATGGCCCAAGTAAGTAATTAACTCACAGACATTTGATCCCGATTCAGAAGACGTCAGGCGTGGAAACTCCCGATTGATGCTTGGAAGTCTGATTGATTGCGTATTGCCTGCTTGGATGAAGTCACTCGGTGGAGTCTTGTTCTTATTACTCGTTCGTCATTGTACTTTGCAGAGAGTTACAATTGTAGTGTACGAAGTACAGAGTATTACTCTGACGCAGTTGCTAAGGGCAATCGTCGAGATTCTCTATTCTCAGCTGGCTCCACGTCTTCCTCTTCCTCCCACACCCTCTCTGCCTCCTCACGAAAATAGATCTACAAAGTGCGGTCGCCAGGAATCTTCAGTTCGGACTTCGGACACCGCAACCCCCCAGCATGATTACAATTCTCCCGTTTGCACCTTCAAACCGACGACTCGGGTCGCTATCGTTAGCACTGCCGCCATGGTTGAAGCTTCAATATTCCGATCCCAGAGCACACGCCATACATTGGTCCGATTCCGCCCGGACCGTTCGAACGATGCTGTCTCCGGTTTACTTCGTAAAACTTCCATCGTACTAACACATTGCACGGGTCGTCCTGGATCCATGGCCAAGACTTATCGCTCTCACGATTCGGACAGATGCGATGCACTGGTAATTACTCTCTCCCGGCACTGCAGATGCTAGAGCATTCAATCATACCACATCTGCGGTTCAACTCGGCAACTGCCAGGAACTACAACCCTATTCGTAGTGCAGTAGACGAGTAGGGTCCAGTAGCGCCATGCCTGCAATACCTTCGCACAGCCATTTGCTGCCATTTGATCCTGCCTTAGTCTTCATTTAAGCTAGTGCGCTGCAAGTCTCCAGTTGTCAACCCGCCTCGGATGGCCTCAGCTGACCTGAAAAGCAAAATTGAGAGACTGACTTTTTTTTTGACGCTGGTGCTCAGAGCCAAACCAGAAATGCTATCGGGATTACACTACTCCGTACTTTGTCGTTTTGTTCTTCGTTTTTCATGTCTCTGCCCCAGAAAGTGGTTGGGCGCAGATCTGACTCGCCGATGACAGCCCCAAATGAGTTGTTGTCTGCTTCAACTCATCGGACTGTCGTACTAGAATTGGCATTGGCATGAGAAAGCTATCCCAAAGCGGATAAAAGTAAACAAAGCAACCAGCGACCCTGCAACTCTACAGCCCGGACAACCACCCAACGACGTCAATCCGCACTCCCCCTTGTGTACCAGTACAAGGATCTCTAAGCCCATCGCCTGCTTTGACGTGTTTCGGTACCTTTGTGACAGGCCCCCCCTCCCCCTCCCCCAGCGCCACGGCTTATCTCTTAGGACGGTTGCTCTGGTTTAGCCCCTGGACACTTTGAAGCTAATGCCTGGTCTGCACCCTAAATAGCCTAGATACCTGCCCCAGAAGTTGGCTGTCCTGGACAACCTGTGGAGCCAAGAGATCCATGGACCCTAGTTTGATTAAAATGTACGCCGTATAAGCCGAGCGTAAATGCCCAGATGTGAGGGTCCAAGAGCATGAGCCTGGACACACACCCCCCCTTCTTCCCTACTTCATACATACTTCTTGCATACCCGTTGCCTCCGTCACATCATGGGTGCAAAGCGAAATGGATCAATCAGTGTGTTATTAGTCTGTTAGTCGCACACCATGGGAACCATTCTGGAACCTGGGCACCCCAAATATTAACAAGTTGGACCCTCCATCTTCTTGGGATAATCTATCTCCTTCCTTTTCCCCAACTTGCATCTGCAGACGTTCCCAGCGTCCTGGTCTTGTTGAACGTTGGATGTTGGCCTGTTTCGTGACCTCTTTCGTCGCCTTCATACTATTACACTCCTTCCTTCTGATCATATTGTATCCCTAACTCGGTTTGAACAACAATCGCGTCGCCTAGTTACGTCGAGCCGTCTCTCTCTCTCTTGTTTACCTCGACTTCAACCTTACTTCATACTTCCCCCCGCATCGATGACCGAACTCGCAGACCGACGAATAGACCATCTGAAAGCAAACACATTACATCCTCTCGCAATAGGCAACATGGCCGACGACGGTGTTGCCGAAAGTTACCAGGTCCTGGAGGAGCTTGGCCGTAAGTCCCCGCCCAGTTCTGTACAGATAACCTGGCTCGCTGGCTTCGCTGGCTTCTATCGAGCCTGAGATTCCAACCCGGTTGCTAACCACGGTGCGACTCTAGGTGGAAGCTTCGGTGTTGTGTACAAGGGCATTGACAAGGCCACGGGCGAAACCGTCGCTATCAAACACGTAAGGGCTTCTTCCCATGCAATACAAGGCACCGCTTGACGCGAGCTTGGTTTTGAGTCTAGGACTGACATCGCATCTTTCACAGATTGACCTCGAAACGAGCGACGATGACATCCAAGAAATCCAAGGCGAGATCTCCGTGCTCAGCACCTGCTCGAGCTCATTTGTTACGCAGTACAAGGGATGCTTCCTCCGCGGTCACAAGCTTTGGATCATCATGGAGTATTTAGGTGGCGGTTCTTGTCTAGACCTAGTATGTGACATTCTCTGACTGCTCTCGTCACCCGCTAGTCGGGTGTTGCGTGTTTGCGACGAGCTTAACTAACCACGGCATGGGCGCAGTTGAAACCAGGAAACTTCCCCGAATGTCACATCGCCATCGTCTGCCGAGAACTCCTCCGCGGCCTCGACTACCTCCACGCAGAAGGCAAGATTCACCGCGACATCAAGGCTGCCAACGTCTTGCTCTCCGATACGGGCAAGGTCAAGCTGGCCGACTTTGGTGTAGCTGCCCAGCTCACCAACATCAAGTCTCAGCGCAACACCTTCGTTGGAACCCCCTTCTGGATGGCGCCCGAGGTCATCCAGCAGGACGGCTACAGCTTCAAGGCCGACATCTGGTCTCTAGCCATCACCGCCATGGAGATGGCCAACGGCGAACCTCCCCTTTCCCACATTCACCCCATGAAGGTTCTCTTCCACATCCCTAAGAACGAACCTCCCCGGCTACAAGGCAACTTTAGCAAGGAATTCAAGGACTTCATCGCCCAATGCCTCGTAAAAGACCCCGAGCGCCGACCCACCGCCAAGGAGCTCCTCCGCCACCGCTTCATCCGATCAGCGGGCAAGGTCGAAGCCCTGCAGGAGCTCATCGCTCGCAGGCAATCGTGGGACGCCAACCAGACTCGAAAGTTGCACCCCGTCTTCTATCAGGAGACCCTGCAGAACATTTCGCCCAAGGATGAAGCTGACGAGTGGACCTTCGATACCGTCAAGTCCGTGGCCCCCAAGCGCCCCACCATCATCCGCTCTCGCAAGCCGTCGTCGATTTTCGCTGCCGAGGATGCTATGCGCAGGCTCGAGCTCGAGAACGATCCCCTGCGACCTTCTACTCCCGTGGGAACTGTTCGCAGGTCCACGGTGAGGCGCCAGCCTTCCATCATGACCGCCAACGAGTCGTACAACAGTTCGGTTGGTAATACTGGCTCTCTACGCCGCAAGCCGTCTGCCGCCTACGCGCAAAGCCAAACTGGTTCCGTTAGACGTGTCGCCTCGTCGGCCCAGAGAACCCCCGGTAACCCCTCGCCGCGCATCGCGGTGGCTAAGCGCCCCCTGCAGCCCGACATGTCGTTCGGCAACTCTGGTTCAACCATGCGGCTCTTCCGCCGAGTGCCCTCTGATGGTTCAACGTCTGGCCAAGTCGGCGATTCGTCTGACGGTGCAGTTTTCAACGAAAACCACCCCCCTCATCACCCGGCCCCCGTCGAGGCCTCCAGCAAGGAAGCGCTACTCGGTCGCCGCCTTTTTGCCAAGGCCGTCGATCCCACCTTGTCTGAGCTGCACGCCCAGACGTCGGCCATGGCTAAGCGCGAGGCCCTGGCCAAGCTTTCCGACGCATTCTCTCTCCTCGACACCGTCGACCCCGAGGGAGCTTACCACCTCCTCCAGAACCTAGTCGCCGCCGTGTCCCAGGACAACAAGCTCAACGCCGCCTTCCTCAGCCAGGCGGCCATGAAGGGCGCCTCGGCGAATACCCCGCAGGGCACCGTCATCATTAAGAGCGCATCGACGCCCGCCCCGCCCAACAGCCCCACGAAGTTGGTCCTGAGCCAAGCTAATCCCCATCTGAGGAGCCACCGCCGTCGACAGACGGAGGTCACCCATGATTTCGTCGACAGGGATGAGAAGGCTGCTCTTGAGGCCAAGTATCCCGGCAACGAACCCCAGCCTGGCATGGAGCATTGCAGACAGCTTTCTGATGTCCTTTATGGACGTTGGCTTGAGGGTCTGCGCCTCCGCTGGCCTGCGGTTTAGCCAACAAAAAATTGACAAGATGGAATGAGAAAAAGGACAGTAGTTAACTCACCTCGAGTTGGCTGTGTTCTTTTTTGTGTCTGAATTTCGCATTTTTCGCATCGTCGTCAGATGGACTTTTCTTATGAAAAGCATCTAACGATACAAAACAAAAGCATTGTGAGAATATCCTGTACGATGGAACTGCATAGACGAGCGCCTTTGCATGTGGCCCTTCAACAGGGGGATGGCATGAGTATTCATGTCATCCTCAACCGGCGAAGGGTCCGAACAACACAAAAGAAAAAGAGTACGAGGACGAAAAGCATTGATTTCGATATGCATACACACATTTTTTTCCCGCATGCGCGCCATACAGCATTCAAAAGCGCAACACACAAAAAACAACACCTAATAATTCGCATTAGAGGGAGGAGGAGAGCAAACGACATTATACATGTCAGACATTGACTTGACGAGTGTCACGGTGATAAGGCTCGAGTGAGCACGGAGGGTTTTTCTTCTTTTTTTCCGATCCAGTCTGGATTACGACTGGTGATGTATGATGGCATGTTTGATTTTGACGATTGTTTCCCATGACATTGGTATTTTTGCGCGGCGTTTGCATTGTTTGAATTTTAGGGGCACAGCAGGCGTTTTTTGTCGGTTTATTCTGTTTTCTTTCATCTCGGTTCAGGTTTCAGACATATGGATGTTGGAACTGGGCCTTTCTTTCATGCGGATGGATACTCTTAGATGGAGCATCTTGAACAAGTGGGGGAAGACATAAGAGAGGGAACTGAGTTGGGTTTGATATTGGGTGGAATCCAGGGTTGGCATGTTTGATTTACTGTGTTGGTAGATAGATACCGGTAATTACCGCGCCGAATAGAAAGATCATCTTCGGTGGGAAACTCTCTGTGTCTTGTCCTCAACCTGTGATATCTTCCATTCGTAGCGTTCTTCCCAAGTCCAAGAACGAGATAGCTCCCCATTGCCTGGACTCGTAGATGTGTGTACATGGACAGCTTTCATGATGGCGGCTGCTGCTGCTGCTGCTGCTGCTGCTGCTCTGGTTGGCCTGGGATCTTCATCGCATCACTATTCCGCCATGATATGAACTCCTCTGTAAGAACCTCTCCATGGCCATGCTCAGCTACCCGAAACACTTCGATATCATGACCGCCGGCCTGTCTCCTAATCCTCCAAACGCCACCACCTCTGATCACACCTTTCAGCCCTACAAGAAGACCACTCCCGATTAGCAAAAGTGCTAGAGACGAAAAAAGGCACAAGGACCCTAAAGGTATATAATATATATGAAGGGAGGAAAAAGAACTCACACTCCAAAAACTCGACAGCAAAATCCACACAAACATCCGCATCCCAATCCCTCGGGCTCACGCCCGGCAAATCAGCCGTATACATCTCCTTCACCCCCACCAACCGTCCCTCGTGGCTGCGGAATCCCACGATGACGCGGGACACGCCGATGAGGTAGGATTGGATCCAGAAGCGCATGGCTTTGTTGTTGAAGAAGGAGAGGTCGCGGTCGGATTGGATGTCGGCGGAGGTCTTGAGCTCGACCCAGTCGGTTGGGTGGGAGGAGTCGGTGGGTTTGGAGCCCCAGACTGCGCGAGGGAAAGGGGTCAAAAGAACGAAGGGGTGGAAAAAGGAAAGAGGAGATAACTTACGGGCATCGATTTCGCCAGCTAGGCAGAGTTTGGTTCGGCCGAGATGCATGGTTACGATGGAGCAGTATTGGGCTTTGTTGCTCACCGTTGCTTCGGGCCGGGATTCGATTTCCGTCCGTGTCGATTCGCCCCACGGCCGGGGGAGGGTGGTGAGGGTCTCGAACTTGTATCCTATATATTGATATTTACAACTGATGATAAGCTTCGTGTTATCGTGTATCATCAACCCCCATCACGGATGGATCCAGGGCGGGGAAAGCAAAGGGAATATATATCTGTACCCCAAAAGGTCATCTGCTCGGGAGTGAATCTCCCTCGCCGTCTCTGCTGGGACTGTCTCCTCCTGCTTTCCATCTTGAATTCGTGGTTTTCTTCGATGAAACTAGCTCACTTGTTAGAAGTGCTACCATCTTCTTCTCGTGACAGACGTGCTTAAGATATGGACTTACAGACAGTTCTTCATCACAACTAGAACGTCAGCATTATTCACAGATAGTAAGGAGGACAAAACTAGGCTCAGGATAGTCCTTGATTCATACTTGAAACACAGTGGCATTCATCTCGAATCTGGTCCAACCTCGTCAGCTGGTATTCTCTAAGCATAGACAAGACATACCCATCACGATGCTCAAAAGGACAGCTCAGTATCTATCATCCCTCTCGTTAGTTGATACATCCTCAGGTCTCGAAAAGAGAGAATCCAAACCTTGGTCATCATCCCCCGCCACGTCACAAGGTGCGCATCGATCCTCTTCCCCTCCTTCTTCTCATAATCTATAATCGACCTCAGCAAGCCAACAATATGCTCTGGTTGCGAATCATCATGCTTGTCGAATCTCTCGAAGCCCGCCGAGAGGTCGGCCCCGATATCCATCGGGTTGTGGTAGTACCATCTTAATCCCGAGGCGTCTTGCCTGAACTCGTGGTTGTCGTCGTAGGAGAAGCAGGTAAACTCCTGTTCGTCCCCTCTCTCCTGTCAGCTCCAACGGCAGCTCGATGTACGCGGATGATGGATATTGAAAGGGAGGCGGCCAATATTCTGGCTCAAAACTCACCGTCGGCCTCGTAACCAATCCCCGGCCTCCTCCGGGTCGATACCCGCTACTCCGTATAGGAAACCTAGCGGCCATGATTGTCACTCCCGCGCTTCTTCACCTTTCCTCAGGGCCTCGATATATCTCGGTCACCCTTGCGTAAATTCGGCCACTCCCGCTGTCTTCTCCCCGATCCGCCCAAGATTCGATCAACACCTTTCTCAATACTGGAATTGGAGAACCAGTCTATTCTCCCCTCCTTGGCGTTTTCAAAAAGCTTCCTTAGACGCACTCAAGTTGTTGGACAGAACATAGCGACTTGATCAAACAAGGAGCTGCCTCTTGTATCACGTGCAACACTCGCATCTCACCACAGGCCCCGAGTCGCATTCGTTCGATGATTGAACCATCGTTTTGCAGGTTTGATTTCCCGCCCGCCTCGCTGCACGCTCCCACAGTATTATACGATCAATATTTATTTCTTATTATTTACACATTGTCGAGAAGAAATGGAAATTAGAATCTTGAATTTTAGCCCCAACTTCACAAAACTCCTAATTCTGGAGCGTGGTCCTAACTCTCTGCATCCCAGCCCTCCTTCCAACCTATTAACGCTTGGCTCTCTGTCACTTCTCACTCTATAACATGGTGCAGATATAGCTTTCAGGCCATTTTTAACTTGGAATCTATCGATTGGTTTAAGTGTTACTTTGTGGACAGGCGAGATATGACGTAGGACCTTTCGGCTAACGGCGGTTGACCTGGATTAACACACAAACATTGGAAGACAAGATGTCAAGAGCACAACGTTGAAGAACGATTAGATGCCTCTGCTCTTAATAACTTCAAATTCGCCTTGACTCTTTAATGGTACATTAATTACGCACAAGCGTTCAATGTTCTAATCGCGGTTTCCCCCCCAAAATGTATTCCCTAAAGCAGGGCGCTGTAAAAAGATAAAATGTACAATATCCGCTCCAAACTAAGGGACGTAAACCAGGTGGCTGTCTGTACACCTAACACACGAAATCCCTTATTTGGCTAGGCTCCTGCTCCGTAGGCTGCCGGTAAAAGCAGCCGTAGTCGGCGCAGGCTCCTGCAAGACTAGACAGAATGCTGCTGCCATTGCCGCTACGGACAGCCCTTCAGTCCTTGGCCAACTCGTCTGCCATCTAGAGATGTGCTGCCCCTTGGCTCCCCCAATTGGGCGAGAAAAACGGATGGAGAAGAAAGAAAAGAAAAGAGAAAAAGAATGGAAAAGAAACGATCGAAAAGTAATTCGAGTCGAATGCTGAAAATTAAGGCGGGGATTTTGCTTCCCCTTCGTATATCGATGATGGATGCTTTGTCACACGTCAAGTGCCACGTATTCCCAGCCCCCTAGCCCATGAATGCAATAACGGTGTGGTGTTTAGAACACAAGGGGGTCCGCGTCGTAGTGAAACGCCGACAGGTCGAAAGGGAGAGAAAGAGAAGTGGAATGGCGAGAAATCAGAAAGCAACTGCTCAAGACGCCTGGAACACCGATTGTCTTATGCTTCGAACTTGTCCTCACAACCACATTCGGCCACCTCGAAGGAAAAACCCGTAGTCCTCATATTCGTCATAAAAATGTTCGTTTGGTGTTTGTTGTGAAAAGAGGGAATAGATGAGGAACTCCCGTCGCTGCCCATTATGACGCGTGTCAAATCTCAATCGTCCTCATCGCACCATCGTTGACCTCAGGTAGCTTTCCGTTGAGTTTGGCTCCGGGAACCTCATTTTCCTTGCCCTTGCCTTGGGCGCTATCGCCATTCTTCGGGTCGGTCGTTTTCGTCGACGGATCGTCTTCACTAGGTCGGGGTGTGTCGACTTCAACGAGCTTGGGCGGCTTTAGATCTGTCGTTACGATAGGCGCTAGGGACTCCTCGTTGACTCGCGCTAGGGGGCTAGATTTCCCGTAGGCGCCGGGCTTCGGGCTTGTTAAGGGAGAGTGGCTACTGAGCCGCTGCATCGACCTGCCACGCTGGGCAGTGTTCGGATCTGTAGGGCTCGCATAGGGGGAGCTCGTGGGAGAGCCGGGGGCCGTCGGACTACCACGACCAGGTGCCATCGATTTCCGCTTCGCCGCTACCGCCGCCGCGCGGCGGCCGTGTTTCTGATCCATTCTCCACCGCAAAATCTCAAAGTACGATGGTTCTACACGGGCTTGTTTGAACTCCTTCAACTTCAGCTCGTTGGTGTCCTCGTCAACGAACCACCTGCCACTACTCATATCGTCTGCGACGACGGCGAGGAAAGCAGCCCAAGAACGGGCCACAACGTACTTGGTGTCGTAATCGCGACCGAAGAGGATGACTTGACCCCAGTTACCGGCAGGGCCAGGAGCAAGATCCACGGCGATATTGTTGCCACCCCAGTCACGAACTAGGGGAATCCAGGCAGGATGGGCATAAGTTTTCTGTATGGTATTGGGCGGAATTGAAGTCTGCCGAGCCATTAGATCCTGCCGCCAGGATCCCGAGTTCCTGGGAGAGCTGTGGGATCGGGAAGAGGAGGCCTCATTACTGCTGCTGCTGGCGCTGTTGGCCGTGGGCTTCGCGGGAATTGGCGATCTCAAGGCGGCAGTGTCATCCAGGATTTCCGATGTGACCTTTCGCCAATTCTCCCATTCCTGAACAATTTCTTCACAGTCTAGCAACATTGAGCTGAATATGATACCTGTCGGCATGCCCAAGCGTTCTTGTCCATCATGGACCATAAGGGACTCTCTAACATCTTGGGGAAGTGAGCAGTCCAGTATGTGCTCGAGCTCATTGAGGTCGTTTTGTGTGGCACCTTCTCCTAGCTGATCGAAGAGCTCGGGATAGTTGTCTTCGGCCCAAGCGTCGATTCGTCTCCACGTATGGGTTACGGGCGGTGGAGGAGGGAGTCCGTCCTGGAACGACTGCATCTGCACATCTCCGGCAGCCTGCCCCTGCACTTCGAAGCCATCATTGCTTTGGCTGAGGCGTTGGGCGCTAGACGATCGTAAACCAGGTGAATAATGCCCCGGGGAGGTATTTGTCGGCGTGTAGGGTGAGATTGGGGCGTTGAAATCGGAGCTTCTCGTGCCATCGTCGCGATAGGGTGCATTGATATCGGCGCGGGATTCGGAGGCCGTGGCCACTGAGGTCAGCATGCCATTCCTTCCCTCTAGAGGAACATGGCGACCGGTGCGGTACGGGGAGTCAAAGGTCGAGTCTAATACGCAAGACATAAATGAGTTTCTTTAATTAGAAACACACCGTCGAAAGGCAAAAGGGGGCGAATGGCTACTCACGTCTGTCATTGCTGGTCATTGTATGCCAGAATGACCGCAAAGCGGCACCGAATCTGCGAAGCAAAAGGTCGATTAGCGTCAAGACCGCCGAGGTTTAGCGCCTCCAAAATCCATCCATTCAGGGGTTGACCCACGATGCCATCGTTAAGGTAATTTGACCGTCTTTGAAAGGCAGTTAAGGAGAAGAAAAAAAATGGTTTGGCGGTGCGTAGAACTGTTCGGAATTGTCGAAGTGCGACACTCGTCTCCACAGGATCGAGCGTAGTTGAAGGTGGGAGAGTAAGGAGCGCTGTCGTCAAGCGAATGTGTCGAATGAATCAGACGGGAGGAGATCCTTGTGCTTGGCAAAGAGAGTAGGGAGTAGACCCGTCGGTTCGGTGGCTCCCTTATCACTTTATCCAGGAAAACCTCCGAAGAAACGAACGTAATTCCACGAGGGGTCCCAAGGAAATGGGATAATTTGTGGCAAGCCTGTCAAGGAGAAATCGACGGGTGATGCATGCAGAATTCGAAGAAAATGGTCGGGAGATGAGAGTTAGAGGCCGAACATTACGTGTAGGAGTCGTATCGGAGGAGCACGTCGCGAGTGTGTTTGGTTGGTGCTTGCTGCCCTGCTGCAAATCGAGATCTTCGCGTTTGTGACTTTCTTTTTTCTTCTTCTTTTTCTTTTCCCCCCTTTTGTTCTGTCAAAAGAATTTCTTCCCTTTGGAGCTTTTGGCCTTCGGGCGTGGGCGGGTCTGTCCGCGACCGTTGGCAGCGTATTATGCAGGGGCGCGTCGTCGATAGTCACGCACAAAGACAAAGTGGAAGGAGTAACGACGGTTGTTGGCTACGGGAAGGGAAAGCGCAGAGCAGGATAGGAAAGCTCCGGTATTACTTCGCGCTTGGGGAAGGAAAGGAAAAGAGAAGGAGAGGAACGAAAGAAAAACGAGATAAACTTATGAACGAGTGAATGAGTGAATGGGGAATGAGGAATAGGGGGTTGAACAAGACTGGAAACTGGACACCGGAGGATTCAAGACAAGAGAAATTCTGAGCCCAAGAGAGAGATCAAATGGTTTAATATTTTAATACAGGAAGGTAGTTTTTATGTCTCGCGGAGAAAGCGCAGGGCATCAGCTTCAAAACTGGGGCCTGCACAAACAAAATGAGGTAACTTCTACTTCGTACCTCCCGGCGAGAAATGCAGCCCAAGGAGACAATTGGAAGGAGCGCGGAAGGGCCAGGACTGGGTAGTACCGAGCACTTGTAATTAATCTCAGATTTGATATCTCCTGGTTCAACATTTCAACATGCAACGACAGAAGGTTCTCTCACCTCCCAAAGCGGTCGTGTCCTTCATATTCTTCGTCCTTCATACTTCATTGCCCTCGACGACCCGGCACAGGCACAGAGATTATTATTAGAGTCGGATCGACCAAATGCCTCCCCTTCTTTGGCAGGGCCATACTATCAAAGAGACATGGTACTCGGTAAGGAAAGACACAGGGACGAGGACGCCGGTTTGGAGAGCCACCATCTCGACTAGTTCCATTGGTGTTCTCCGAGTGAGGGATTCAGCCAGTCGGTCTCGCCTGACACAACTTGATACGATACACATGGAGTTACGAACTCAACTTGGGCAAGGAGAAAGAGGGAGGGTGGTGGTATTTTGGTAGTTCTCACCAATGAGAGAGCCGCAGCCCTCTGCAAATTAAGGGGCGCAAACCCACTGCACTAAAGTACAGCGCTGTACCTAAGTAGTGTACAATTACAAAGTACTTCGTACTCAAGAGGGAGGGAGTGCCACAACCAAGATCCTCGACAGCAGTGCCGTCACGGACAATTGGATGAAGCGACCCACTGACAGGACGCACTCTCCACTGGAGCGCCAGGCGCCACCAAATCGAGGTGTTCCCCCTTTTGTATTAGAGTTTTGAGGTCTCCAGCTGAATCAGATTCTACTCCACGCTGAAAACAGGAACCCGATCTGCTTTGCATCCACACACACGATCGGCCACCTTCTCGACTCGTAACCACGGTGCGCTTGTGCATACGATGCAGTTTACTTCGTACTTGGACGCTGCATGCAACGTTCTACGCGCGAGACACGTCCCTGGATGTAGTAAATGCGATCAAATGACATGGCTAAGCTGTCATCATGTGCAGTCGTCAAGGTCAACCCGGATATGAGACTCATTCCTTGATTGTTCAGAAATGACGAAACCCCCTGGATTTCATACTTGATCAAACTCTGTCGAATACACTATTGAGGTACGAAGTAATAAAAGCGTATCTTTACCCACGAGGCCATGCGCAAGCGAGTGGATAAAATGCTTAGCGATACATCTTGTCTACCTTCGTACTCCATACGTCCAGCCTCAATTGGGTTTGCAGGTGTTAATCACGTGTTCTTACTCCATCCCACTCGCGCAATGCTGAGATACATCCTCCCTAGACGAACTCTATCATCAAGCGATCGATCCCGTTGACAGGTGTATCAGCGAGCATGACGGAGAGAATCTTCTTTACGCCAAATTCGATCTCAATGCCCTTCTCTCCCTTGCACAGTCCCTTCGAGGGCGACCATGCACTTGCGATTCGTCGAAGCAACCGAAGGCTGGCAGCCTCAATTGGGTTATTTTCATCTGCTTCGACGATGGCATTGAATGGGCCTTTCGATCTCCTCATCGTGGCCACCATGCAATCATTGGTGACGAATCCGCTTCTAAGATGCTTATTAGCGAAGCCGCTACATTAAAGTATCTAAAGGCAAATAGCTCAGTTCCCGTTCCAGTAGTTCACGCCTCTAGGTATCAATTGATACTTAGTCTTCCTTTCCCCTTAATTTTGGTGGTATTAACTTTTCCAAGTGGCTCCTATGACAATGATATCGGGGTTCCGTATATACTCCTGGGCAAGGCTTTTGGCCTACCTCTATCAGAATACGACTGGACCTAGATTTCCCGCCAAATACCAGGGTATCCATCACTCCGCCCATTGCTCCCTCTCTCTGACCAAGGTAGAGAGAAAGTTATGAAGCAGCTAGGAGCTATAATGGAACAGTTATCAAAGATTCACTTTGAAAAGATCGGTTCCATTTTTGAAGATGACAATGGCCACTATTCAATTAGCGAGTGCCTCTCCCCGTCACTCCTTTGGCAGTGGAGGGACGAGCTTGATGGAATAGACCGCGGACCATTTCCCGAAGAGGGCCGGTATTTGGACTCTCTTGCTTCGGCGTTCATATCCCATGCTAGGGAGCTTCCACTCGCACCCCACGCCTTTTTTGCTCCCATTCCCGATCCTTCTGAATATCTCAACTGGGCCAGCTATAAAGCAGCAGTTAGCCGATGAAATGACTTTGTGGCAGTTGGTGACAAAGTCGAAAACAGCAAGAATCGGCTTTCCTATTGTATTGCCGGTCAGTTTCTACGCGAAATGATTCCTCACCTTTCTGCAGCCAATGGGGGTTTCACCCTATCTCATCCGGACCTCCATACGGGCAATATATTCGTTGACGAAAATCTCAACATCACCTGTATTATTGATTGGGGCTCTGCGTCATCAAGACCCATTGCCGAGCTCCTCGCTGCTGCAAGAATTGGGAGTTCAGCCTCGCCACCTTCGGACTCGCTCATTACTACCTTCAAATCAGGCTTTAGCGAAGGATCTCAGCTCAAACTGGACTATTGGAAGAATGCTGAGACGATCTGGTATTTTCATCGGCTAGTTCGTATGCTTTCCATCCAAGACTTCAAGCTCTTTCGAATGCTATATGAACTTGTGTGTACGGCGGAAGATGGAGGTGTTGATATACCCCAACTCTTCTACGAACGAGCCAAACGGGAGGAGAACCGACAGCTCTTTGCTGAACTGAGTGGGGATGACCTTCCAGCAGGAGATGTAAAGTGGGCAGAGGATGCTGCATTTCCCAGTGACCTCACCATCAAGACCGGTAGACTTGCAGTTGCACGGAAGTTAACAGTGATGTCGGAACTCAACCACAGCTTTCTCGCGGACAAGAGGTTGTGGCAATGGATTGAAGTTGCCTTAGAGTAGGGCAACTCCGAATGACATACCCTGGCCCTGGCGAACGGTGCGAAGCATTCGAAGTGTGAAATTGGGGATGCGTGCCCATTTACCCAGGTACAAGTGCTATCTACAACTTTAGACCTAGGTCGCCGGTGAGGACTTCTAGTACCTCCTTATTTTAACGCAGCAGATGTCGGTACCTTAACAGGAATAGATCCCCAGTAGTTTATGTATTGTACAGTTCATGCTGCGGGAGATTTCGCCGATCTCAACCTCCCATCTTCTGCACGTTGCAAATCCTCTGCCATATCCGTCTGCAGCATGACAGCACACGGACTCGTGGAACCCACCAGCGACCGACGGCAATGGCAGTGCAAGTACCAAGGTACCTCAGCACTGACAAGGTACGAAGTGCTTCGTACTGTCCCCACGTCATGACGCAGATGGACGAATCAGCACCTCAAGCGTGCGATTTACCCCTTCCCACCAGGTTAGGCTTTTCCCCAATCTTGGTGGGACGGACCAGGAGGTGATCAATTGACATCAATTCCCTCCCTCTTGGCGGGCTTAAGAATAGATCTCCGAGCTTGGAAAGGGGAAAGACTGCCAGACAAGAAGCCTTGATCTTCGTGTCTGTCTGGAGTGCCGCCGAAGTCTATCGCCGAACCTACTAGATATCATCCGTGCCACTCCCGAACAACGACGGCAAACTTGATGACTTCTTCAACTGCGGTTCATCGAGCCGGGCTCTAAAATTTAGGGAAGCTTCCAAAGCGTTATATAGTGAACACATGCAGTCCTACTTCACAAGTCCCGTGGTCCGTGCCGATTACTACAGAACCATGAGAAGATTCTGTCTTGCTCCATCGCAATGTGGGGGGGTGGGCAAGGCTTCATTGCCGTTCGGTTGGGCATCTCCTATTCGTCATGCCCCTGTCTTTGCTTCGTATGCCTGCAATCCGAGGACAGAGATATCCGCATCAGAAAACAGTGCAATGAGCCCGCCATGGTGGCTTAGGATAATCGCGGGCCATGCTGTCGAATATCCTCTGGAGCGAACAGTATCAAACATGACTTGTTGGGGCTTGACAATAAATGACAGCAGGTCTCCACAGCTGTCATCAATTGGTCTGCCAGATCTACATTAGCGGTGGTCTCCAATTGACTGGCGACTGACAATGTCAGAACACAGAACTTATGCGTTCTAAGGAATAGTCCATGCATCAATTTGTCTGTCGACTGTCTGGAGTTCGAATAGCTCCGTTCTTGTTTCAACATAAGGTTTTCCTGTGACAAATTCCGATGTGAAATTTTAGAGATTTTTTTCTATTCGTTCATGTTGAGCTTGTGACCAGAGTCTGATGGGGCACCAGGAAACGACGGGCAAATTCTGATTCCCTGTCGCGCCTCAAATTTGCGCCACGGTGGGCGCTCCCGTTCCACCACTTCCGGGCCTTGGTCACAATTTGATTGCGCAGTGTATTAATTTACTTCGTACCAAGTATTATTGCGGTATTCCACACCCGTCTGCTCGACCGGCAAAGGAGCAGGACAACAGCGCATCTCAACCCAAAACGCACCACCACACTGATACCGGCAAAGCCTGTTCCTGTTCCTTTGACCAACCATCGCCGCTACCGACCTCCACGCCTGCGAATGACCCGACGGTAGTACCGCCCAGAGCCCGATCTCTGTTCCTCGATACCCGAGGCGTTCTCTTGCCCTCTCCTCCGCCCGTTCCGACGACTCCGGCGCAAGCTCGCCATCGCGATCCGAGACCCAAGATGGGGTGGTTTACAGACCTCACGGGCGTTCTTGCCCCGGCATTTATCGTCATGTCGCCGATTCTATCTTATGGCGACCAGGCTGTATCGATGCATAGGAACAAGTCGAGCGCGGGCTTTTCTCTCGACATTCCCCTAATCATGCTCGTGGCTTCGCTCTTAAAGTTGGTGATATTCCGCCCATGCTCGAATAAGGATTGAGAGAAAAAAGAAATGAATCGGCGCCATATTTTTACAAAGGGGTTGAGGCTAATTGATGTACGGCATTAGAATCTTCTACTGGCCCAGCGCGCGTTTCGAAGGAAGTCTTCTGGCCCAGGCGGTCCTGATGGTCTTTATGCAAATTGCTTTGCTCAAGATTGCGCTCGATCACCGTCCTCCGCCGTCCTCGAAGGGCGGGGAGGCTGCTACTCCGTTTGCCGGCGCTACCGAGCCACGATGGGCGTACTCCAGACCCTACAATTTTTGGCAATGGCGATCGCCCAAGCCGTAAGGAATTTCCTTTTGTCTTCACTTTTTTTCTTTCTCTTTTTCCCGGGGTGAAGACGCCAAGTGGGATGGGGCTCTACCATGAAAATATTTTTAACACAAACCAGATACTGGAATTTCTTGCTTTACCTCTTCGTCGCATTGGTCGTGTGCGAGTTTCTTCTATCCCCATGGGGTACCGTCTACACCGGCTACGCATCGATCCTGGGGTACATGGGCCTCGCTATCGAAGCGACCTTGCCCATCCCTCAAATTCTCGCGAATACGCAGTCTCAGTCCTGCAAGGGCTTCCGCTTCTCCGTCCTCGCCAGCTGGCTCATCGGCGACAGCATGAAGATGTTTTGGTTCTTCACGACCCCCGGCACGATCCCCTTCGCCTTCAAGATGTGCGGCATCTTCCAGGCCTGCTGCGACTCTTTCCTGGGCGTCCAATACTTGATGTACGGCGAGGGCCAGCCCGAAGTGGTCAAGGACCACCTGATGGACGATATTGCGGGCGGCGACTTTTTGGGGCCGCGGCTTGCCAAGGTGTCTTCGACTGAGTATGGTCCAACCCCCACGGGCCGATTTGGCGTCAATGAGGAAAAGTTTTAGCTGATTCGTTGTGCTTCAGGGAGTGGGAGAAAGAGGACCTATGATCTATGACTGGACATGGAAAGTTCTGGGCGTATAGAAACGGCGTTTTATTGTTCACGGCGGGGGGATTGGGGGGTGGGATATTACACACGAATGCATTGCCAGTGCCGATATAATAAATCCATATACAATAGTACTAGAAACCCTAATAATGATGAATGGAAGCCCTCCCGATGGGAGGAGCGAACTTAAGACAATGTCGATGGTCGAGTTTGTCTTCGAGTCCCGAAACAGTCAACTTTCAATAGCAACCAATGGCTTAGCTTTGATATGCCATCGCCAAGACGTCAGATGGACAGGGGTAATTGCACCCGGTTGCCAATTGAGTTTGATGGAGGGTGACGAGTGGTCTGCTGCTTGGTTTGGCCAGGCAGGACCTCTTCTTTTCGAGGCATCGTTTCCCCCTGCATCTCGAACTCTCGACACAGGAGCTCTGCGTTATAAACTGTTAACGAGTACTTCACTCTCTCCAAGAGCAATCCACATATCGCCCAGAGAGTACCACAACCAGGGATTCTGGAATCGGGGAAATTTTCTCCCAAGTTCCTACTACACATTTCGAATCAATATTGCCATCTGCGCATCTGTGGTGTAGAAAAGGACGAAAAAGAGAATTATTGGAAAGTTCGCTGTTCTGCCGCCAAGTAGCAGCCATCTAGGCTTCACCAACACCCTCGCACCAGTACGAGTCGAGAGGCGATTCATCCCAGCCACCCATTTTCCCAGGCAGGCACCACTCACCTCTCCACACCCTCACACCTCTTGCTTCGTACCTCGCTCCGTTGAAGTCGTCTTCTCATAATTGCAAGTGTTCTTGAGCAAATACCTTCCATCAAAACCTTCGCATTGTGCGGGTGTATTAATTGCTCGGGCCATTTCCAGACTAGACCGGAGCCACGGGTTCGGTTCGGATTATCTCGACCTCGACTTACACGGATCCAATCCCTACAGCATAGGTCAGCTTCGGCACTCAACTCGACTAAGAGAAGGACAGGGGATCATTTCCCCTGCTATCAAGCGCGACGAGTCGAGGTTTAACCACGAGCGCCTTGGGTCTCATCCAGACACATCTCTCTATTTCTTCGTTAGGCTCCTTCGCCGGACCAGACTCTAGCGAGCGCTTTCAAGTCGAGATTGGTTTGGCGCCGCCGCATACAGTCGCATCGCTAGGATCTATTCTGTCCGTTGTGTTGCGAGCGCATCGCATCCTGAAGATCGGCTTCCATAAACGAAAAACCCAACGGTCGCATCTCCAAGAGATCTTACTCCTCAATCGCACTCCGACGTGTACGTCGTCTTCCTGACCAGAGGTTGACTAGCCAATTCGGTAAGTCGGTAGCTCTTGCCATCCCCCGTCACAGCCCACATGCCATGGGACGGGAATCAGTTTGTCTAGTGTCAGGCTGAGATCCTGAACCCAAGCCGATTGCCACTTCCTCTCATACAGTCGGGGGCGCCTTCCATGATTTGATCCGTCTTGACTGTGTTGGAATAAAAGCTCGTCATCCCGGCATCTCTTGAGTTCCAACCTCTGCATCTCTCCCTCTCCTTGACCAACCCTTCATCCAAGCCTGACCATCGCACTCACGTATTGCAACAGCTTCATCCACGCTCGATTTTTCGAACTCGAGCTCCCAATTCTTTCGCGTAGACTAGTTCTTCGCTCTGACGAGACCATCACCTCCCTGCACTCTTTAACTCGCATTCTCAGAACGGGAGTTAACAATAGCCCCCCCCAAACCTCATTCTTCTCCAGTTCTCCCTGGTAAGTCAGGACTCCGTCCACTCGTCCCTTCCTGCCTTTCTATGTAGCGCTCTAGCTTCGCGACTTCCTGGGCACCACTCCCATCCTCGTGCCTCACCCCCTTGCCTATCTTCCTTCTGCCGTCTTCTCTTCTCATTTCCACTCTTAACCTATCTCTCGTTCTAACTTTCTCATCCCACCAGTGATCCATTACTCCCCTCTCATTTATTGCCACTTTGGCAGCTTTCCTTCACACAACCATCGTGCATTACACCGCACTCAGGTAAGCTTCTCCAGTCAGTTGATCCTAATTTCATGAGCCTCATCCCCCATATCCAGTCTTTTCCAAGTATTGAGACAGCTTCTAACATCTCTCAAGATCCGACTAAAACCAAGATGGCTCCTACGACCCCCAAGACAAACTTCCGGACTTTCGATGTCCAAGCTCGCCTCCTCAGGGCCATTGTTGCCGCCCACCCCGAGATTAAGTGGAACTATAAGGGTAAGTGCTGTTCTACCGTATTGTTAACCTAGCCTTCTTTCTTTTCTTCCCTTCTGTTGCACCCCAGGCCCTTCACATTTTGAACACATCACATGCCACTCTCCCTTCACGGCGATAGCCGGCCTGGCTTAATCTAGTCGTTTTCACGCGGTCTCCCCCTTTCCCCAAGACAGGATTCTGATTACTTGAGCTCAGAGATCGTCAAGTCTTATGGCTCTGACTTGAACGAGACCAAGCTGGGTCACCGAATGCGTCACCTTAAGACGCAGGCCGAGATTATCAGACGCGGCTTGAGGGAAGGTCACGATCCCAAGGATATGCCTACCGAAGCCAATTTTCCGAAGGATCAAAATAAAATTGACCCAAGTATGGGCTTTCACGTCATTTCTATTTCATGTTTTCCATCACAGCATCACGCTCGTGGCAGCCATGGCCCGTCGTTTCACTAAGCTAACCACTATTCTCTCGTAGACATTTGCAAGTACTTCGGAGAATCCACCCCCGACGGCATTCAGTTCCAGTTTAGGACGATCAAGAAGGACGCGGCTACCCTTCGGGCTGCCGCAGATAGTGGAAAAGACCCGGCGACTGCTCTCAGCATGAACCCTTCGACCCCATCGTCCCGAGCCTCGGCGAAGTCGACCCCCACGACGGGTCGCTCCCGCGCCACCCCCAAGTCCGCTTCGCGCAAGAAGATGATGTCGACTCCCCTAAAGCGGGAATTCAGCGATTCCGAAGAGGAGGATTCGGAAGAGGTCGATTATAAGGCCCGCGACCTCACTCCGACGCCCACCGCTCGTCCGGCCTCCAAGAGGCAGAAGTCGGGATCTGCGGCTTTCGACATGACCTCGAGCTCCGAGGATGTCTTCACCCCCGCCACTCAATCCTTCCCTGCCGGCTCTGACGTCGATTCCAAGGCCACTCTGTCTCAATCGTTCTACGAGACCGACAGCTTCCAGAGTGGAAACTCCATGAACTCGACACTTCTAGCTCCAGAGGACGTGCACAAGTACCACCAGGACCTCTGCAATTTTGAGATTTAAGCTATGGGGTTCTCTATGGCTCGAGTGTGTCTAGAGCCCATTCAGTCATTTTTTTTTCAGTGAAGTACAGCCTCTGTGACGAATCTCTTTTGTGTAATGGACGGCGTTTTATGGACTAGGCGGACACAGAGTTTCCCTTTTTTTTTCGACACGATCCGGTGTTTTCTTTTCTTTCTTTTGTCTCCCTTCGAAGCACGGCATTTTAACGATGATACCATCCGTGTCGGCTCGATCCTTTTTGAGGACCGGCTGCATATCTTCGCGTTATACCTCACATCACGTTTTGTTTCTTTTACTCCGCACTTGTTCTCTCTGCTTGAAAAGGAGGAAAATGTACTTTAGCTAGGAACTGGTCACCGAAGGAAAATGGTTGATCTAGAGATGAATGGAACAGGCACGGTTTCGTGGACGTATGCAGGCAAGCAACCAACGGTTTTTTATGGCACCTGCAAAGTATCACACCTCAAGGGCATTGTAGGTTTCCATCTTACCATCACTGAATGGGGTGCCATGACCGTAGACATCGAATGATATATGGAGCTTGTCGACCGAACCCGGTCTTGATCAACAGCTAGTTCCTAGCTCCAGGACATGATAGTAATAACATTGATGTTATCCTTACCCCTTCTGGGAACTACGCGCTTCGAAACCTTGATTCTCAGAACAATCCGAGGCGGAGTCTCAGTGTCTTTGATTGTGTGACCTTGGTGTTATTCGAGCTCAACTGGCGCGGTGTCCCTTGATGCTGTCCCATGTTGGGTTGACGAAACTTGTACTATCGGTGGAGTGATTCTCAGTGATCAATGCTATCTGGTGTAGGCAGCAGAATGTGTGCGGTCCAGACCGGGGTTAAACTGCCTCCATACAGGCTTCAATCAGAGCTGAGGCTTCAAAAGCTTCACCCTGCAGCCGAGATATCGGTTGCAACATCTGTGAGTATATCTGCGGACTGTCCATAAAAGCCTACCCTCCCCGAAGCTTTTACAGCTGGGTTGCCCCTTCAAGAGTGTACATGGGCCGCCCTTCTCTCCCATCTACCGCTTCTATTCTGATCTCTCGGCTCACGTCTAGGCCTGGAATATGCGCTGCGATTATCCCCGGGTGCCCGTTCCACACCACCCCAGGGTCTGTTCACCATTGTAATCGCGTAAGGTAGTTGAAGGCCGTTTATGTCTTGCAGTCGAGCCGGTTGGGTCTATGGCGCCGTTCGTCAGTATTGAAGATCTCATACGAAACCCATACTCACCCCTAAGCACAGGACCATCGCCGAGACGAGGGCGATTTACGTCGGGTATACCCAGACCCATTTCCTAATGTAAAACAAGATGCAGCCACACGTTGAGGCTGGTCAAGTCGGTGGAATAAGTATCTCCCACCATTGGGCGGTAGAAACGTTTAAGATGCGAGAGGCCCCCCCATGCGGGCTCTTCTAGATACGCAAAGCACGAGTCATTCGCTAAACTTCAACTGCAAAATAGGGGAAAGGCTGCAACTTGCTTCTTGCAACTACTTTTCTTGTTTCAATTAAATAAACATTGAACTGGTGGTATTGATTCCATCTACGTATCCTCGTCCGCTATGCGTTGTGTACCATGACCAATCTCCCCCAAAAAACTTCCATCTGTTCGTTATTTTTCCTCATGCAGGGAGAATCCCATTCTGGCTCCCGAAGCGACCTACGCTTCCAAGAGCTTCCAAAGCGCCTCCCCATCAATAAACTCGTGGTGTATAATATTAACCAGCCAATAATCCTTCCTAATCCCATCAAGGAACTTTTCGCTCTGGGATCCCTTGCCGTAGACCCTAGCCCACTCGGCCCAGATACCAAAGGCCTCCTCGCTCCAAGCGCGGAAGCTAACCTCCTCTATGATGGTGGGCGTGATGATTTCCTTGCCGGGGAAGACGCCCCAGGTGACGGCGTTGGTGCTGGGCGTGGCGGTTTCGCCGGGAGGCACGTCGTCCGAGGTCTCGAAGTCGCCGTCGATGTTCGCGGCGTAGAAGGAGATGGACTGGCTGACGGCCGGGTCGCGGATTTTGGCGCGGAGGGCCTTCCAGTCGGCCGAGGGAAGAAAGAGCTCGACGAAGGCCTTTTGGAAGACGAAGCCGTTTTCGGGACCCCAGCCGAAGGTGGGGTCGGAGGAGCGGCGGCCGTTGACGGCGGGTTGGGACGCGACGGTCCACCAACCCTTGTTGTTGAGGTTTATGAGGTGTTTCTGGATGGCGTTGGTTTCGGGGAGGAGACCCTCCTCGCTCCAGGGGATGGCGGTGAGGGTGCCCTGGAGGTGGCGGAGGAAGATGTCGTTGATGTTGTCTACCGATGTAGGCGCGCCCCAGAGCTGGACGGCTTGGGTCGTCGACATGTGTAGGCTTACGCCGTAACCGTCGATTTCGCCGTAGGCGGGCGATCGGGCGTCGCCCCACCTACCGTTGGGGAAGTCGTCCCAGGTGGCTTCACGACCAAGCACGCCTTCGCCCTCAGATATGGCGAGGGTGTTGGCGCGGGTATTGACGGGCTCCGCTGGGATACCGGCCTCCTGGGCGCTGGCTTCATAGTCGGGGTTCGTCACCTCGGCGCCAGAAACGATTATTCTGTTACGGGGATCGGAGCCTACGGTCGAGAGGCGGCGGGTGCTGCTGCGGGCGAGTTCATTGGCGCCATTGACACCATTAATACGGACCACGGGGATGGGGTCGATGCCTCCAACCGCCACGTCCTCCTCCTCGTCGCTGTCGGACTCCGGGATAAGGTGGGTCCTCTCGAGAATAAAGGAAACAGCCTTTTCAAGGTTCAGGGTGTAAAAGTGGAAACCCTTGGGCCCTGGCGTCCTGTCCTTGATCTTCTTCACCTTCTCGACAATCTCGCTAACGATGTCGACACCCACTGATTTGACCTTCTCGTCGTCCCCCTTGACCGCGTCTAGCCTCTCCATGATCGAGTCCGGAACGGAGGCGTGGCTGAGTTTTGTCGTGCGCTTGATCATCTGGTAGCTCTGGATGGGCATGAGGCCGGGGATAATGGGAATGGTCTTGAAGACTCCGCTCGGGTGCTCCCGCAGGGTCTTCTCAAACTTGTCGTACGCTTCTACGTCGAAGAAGAGCTGTGTGATGATAAAGTCTGCACCGGCCTGGACCTTCTCAACGAGGTAAGGCAGATCATATTCCAGACTTTGCCTTTCGGGTGCGCTTCCATCGGCATGACCCTGAGGATACGCCGCCACACCAATGCAGAAGTAGTCGCCATAGGTAGCCCTGATGTACTTGACCAAATCGACAGCCCAAGCGAAATCCGTCACCTCATCATCATCAAGGGCTCTGTACTCGTCCGGCCTTGGAGGGTCGCCTCGCAGGGCCAAGATGTTACGAATACCGAGGGCCTTGGCGTCCTCCAATGCCTTGTCCAGTAAGCGTCGGCTCATATTCGTACACGTTAGGTGAAGGCAGGTGGTGAGGCCGAGCTCCCGCTGGCAGATCTCGGCGAGGTCGAGAGACTTTTGGGCTGTTGAACCGCCGGCGCCCCAGGTTACGTTGACGAAGAGGGGCTTCAGGGCACGCTCCATGCGGTCGAGCCGGTCGCGCAGGTTGGAAAAGCCCATGGCGGTCTTGGGGGGGAAGAACTCAAGAGACGTGTAGGTCGCATCGGGCGGCAGGGCCGCTATCTTGTTTGTGATTTTGTCCATGGCGACAGCCTGGCGATGTTGGTGATATTGGTGATGTTTGGTGGGGGCGGGGGAATTGGAGTTATGATTATCACTGGGTTGATATCAATGGTACCTGAGAAAGGGAAACGGCGAAAAAAAGCTTGATTGCGATATCAGGCTTATTAAGTAGTTCAAACGAACTAAAATAGGACGAGCGATACTCAAAGGAGCGAGGCCAGATCGTTTGAGTCGATGGGAAGGGTTGGGTGTATGATGCAATCGACGAAAATCAAATGCTCTGTGGTTAAGAACCAGAGATGAAAGAAGCTCTCCAGGGATCGTCGGAGGGTCCTGGAGTTTGGGGGAATTGGGGCAGTTAGAGAAAGTTAGAGCGCCCAGAATATTTCCCGATTTCGGGATCTCGGATTCAGAAGGCTTAAAGTTGCTGTCCGGGATCCAATAGCTTTCCAGGAGTTTTAGACTTGAATAAGTAACCCACAGCGGCAGATCAGAGCAACAGGTGGCGACAGGGGGACTTAAAGGAAAGCTGCGGGAAGAAATGCCTAACCGGGAACGGAGAATATAAAGTAAGAGAATGGAAAAGAATGTAGTCTAGACGGAGAGACTTGATGTTGATTGAGTATGGACAAGAAAGACTATGACTATTGTTGTAACCCTAGAATTGATGCCGTCTGTACGTGTACGAGGTAGTACTTGTAGTCCGTTGGACAGATCAAAGACAAGAGGATCAGAGAAAGAGAAGGGAGCTCCAGTCTTTAAAGAGAATCGATTGGACGTTGAGTCGGTAGAGAGAGACAGAAGAGAAATGCCGAAGGTAAGCATCGCATGCCAATATCACAAGTCCGCGGATGCCTTCTCGCCTATGTATTCTCGCGTCGGTCGTGGGTAGTCTGGTCGTGGGCGTGGAGTTCAATCCCAATATTGCATCCCTTTTGAAGCAGCAAGTGGTTCCGAAACAAGCAGCTGGACCCTCTTCGCTATATCAAATCCTCGCCCACGCGACCCCGACCTCCACCACGTCGACATCAACACGTTGGTGTGAAGGAATTCCTCAACTGCCTCCCACGCTCGCGCAATACACCATACTACACCATACTACACCATACTACACCATATCCATCTCTAGATGCTCTAGAACAATGAGGTTTTTAATTCCCTGTCAATTGCTGAAATTGAGCTCGCTGCCATTGGCGTTTCTCGCCAACACCCTTGACCATTGAACTCTGTTCTGTCCCACCATCTCCAAGCACCCCGCACGATACCAGATCGTTCTTGGTGGGGGTTTCCTGTTCCAGTTTGTCATAGCGAACGAAACACCCTGCAGATGTACGCGGGCGGCAGCGCATTTTTCTCGGTATTTTTAACAATAGGTAATCAAGTGGGACTCACAATCCAATTTAATTCAATTCCATTGGTCCCCCAGAGATGCAGTGCTGGCGGGGGTTCATTGATTGGGACGAAGTAGCAGACGTGCATGACGTCACGTGTGCTAAGCAAGACTTGTGGCTTTCTTTCAATCCTCCTGTGGCGCATCATGGAACTGCCACATTTGGTACCTTGCATCCGGCTCGGATTGGCTCTGGCGTGGGAGAACAAGCCTGACTGGCCACTAAAAAATAAATTTCGGACCGCTACAAACTACCTCAAGACCTTCCATCGGTGTGTGGTCTGACTAGCTTCAATTCCACCGTCCACACAACAGCACAGCGACGAGCCGCAAAACCCTGCGGAACCCAACAAAGCCCCCCGTGTTTTGACCATGATACGGCCTCAATGCAGCCACTAATCGGAACATCACTGGTCAGCTCCCCGGCGAGCTGCAGGGCCTTGGCGCGTCGGAGTTTTGTCTCCCTTGTCAGGTGCTCTCTGGTGCGCCCTCACACAGCTGCACTTGCTCCCCGCCGAACCACGTTGCGCCACGCCCGAATCTACGCAACCGCAAAGCTCGATCTGCCGGCCCTGGACCGAAAATGGCGAGAAAACTGGTCGAAATCCCAACCGGAACCTCACTCGGCCAAGAATGAAACTCAATTCGTCCTTCCCATGTTCCCCTACCCCTCCGGTAACCTCCATCTCGGCCATCTTCGCGTTTACACGATTGCCGATGTCGTAGCTCGCTTCCGGAGGCTACAAGGTTACGATGTGCTCCTGCCAATGGGCTGGGATGCCTTTGGTCTGCCCGCTGAGAATGCCGCGCTAGCTCGAGGACTCCCGCCCGCCGGTTGGACAAAGGACAACATCCAGAAGATGAAAGATCAATTGGAGCACATGAACGCCAGCTGGGACTGGAATAGGGTATGTGCTTATCTTCTCTCACCGCTTGTTCGGTTGTGGTCATCACGGCGAGGACCGACCGTCAGCTAACTTTTTTTACCCGGGCGCCGTCTTGCAGGAAATAACAACGTGCGACCCCGATTTCTACAAGCATACCCAGAAGCTCTTCTTGATGCTTCACGAGCGTGGCCTAGCCTACCAGGCCGAAGCTGAAGTCAACTATGACCCCGTCGATAAGACTGTTGTCGCAAACGAGCAGGTGGATGCCAATGGCTGCTCTTGGAGATCCGGAGCCAAGGTTGAGAAGCGAAGGCTCAAGCAATGGTTCCTCCGCATATCCGAATACCGAGAGGCGCTGCTCCGAGACCTCTCGATTCTCGAAAAGAACAATGCCTGGCCTGAAAGAGTCTTGTCTATGCAGAAGAATTGGCTTGGAAAGTCGACCGGTGCTATGGTCAAGTTTCCTATCATGGCTATGGGACATGACGTGCATTCCTCCGTTGAGGTCTATACAACGCGCCCCGACACCTTGTTCGGCGTCCAGTATATTGCTCTAGCATCGACTCATCCAATTGTACAGAACCTCTCGAAAGTGGACCCTGAGTTGCAGGCTTTCTTGGACACACTACCCGGCCTGCCGCCTGACTCCAAGGTTGGCTACCTTTTGCCCCATATCCGCGCTGTAAATCCTCTCGCATACCACGAACACACTCCCGATGCGACTAAGGAATCGCTCCCGGTTTATGTAGCGCCTTATGTGCTCGGCGATTATGGCGAGGGTGCAGTTATGGGTGTACCAGCCCACGATGTCCGAGATCATGCCTTCTGGAAACAACATCGGTATGACGAACCCGTCCGCGTTGTCCTCGCCGCATCGGAGGATGAGTCCACGACGGCCCTTCCGAACGACCCATTCGTCAATCACGGTATCATGACGGCAGGCAGTGGGCCGTTCAAGGGAAAATCCTCGGTCGAAGGTGGGAAGATGCTGATTGCCATGCTGGAGGCTGCGCATCTTGCGGCTCCAGTCGAGAAGTGGAGGCTTCGGGACTGGCTTATCAGCCGTCAGAGGTATTGGGGAGCACCGATTCCCATTGTTCACTGCGGCACGTGTGGTGCCGTTCCCGTGCCCGAAGAGCAGCTACCTGTTGAGCTTCCCGAGGTTGACAACCACTGGAAAGAAGGGAAGCCCGGGAACCCTCTCGAGAATGCCAGCGATTGGGTAAACACTAGCTGTCCCAAGTGCAATGGGCCTGCCAAGAGAGACACAGATACGATGGACACTTTTGTGGACTCAAGTTGGTACTTTGCTCGTTTCGCCGACCCCAAGAACAAGGACCAGCTCTTCTCCAAGGAAGCGGTTGAGAAATATCTACCTGTCGGCACATATATTGGAGGCATTGAGCATGCCATCCTACACTTGCTCTACTCTCGGTTCATTTACAAATTCCTAAGCACCACTCCACTCTTCCCCAACCCCCAAGAACCATCCGAGACGACCGCCGAGCCTTTTACGCGACTTATTACGCAGGGAATGGTTCAAGGCAAGACGTATTCCAATCCCGACACCGGAATATTCCTCACACCCGACGAGCTCGACTTGTCGGACCCACAGACGCCTAGGGTCAAGTCGACCGGCGCCGTTGCCAACATGACGTATGAAAAGATGTCCAAGTCCAAGCACAACGGTGTAGATCCGACCGGCTTCATCGGAAAATACGGTGCCGATGCCACCCGCGCCCACATCCTCTTCCAAGCGCCTGTCAGCGAGGCCTTGAACTGGGATGAGGAGAAGATTTCTGGTGTCACCCGCTGGCTGTCCCGACTATACAACTATGTCGGTACTCTGAGCAAACCCGATAGCAACGCGGCAGACATTTCAGCGAAGGCATTCCTCGAAGAACAATCTAAGAAGCTGGGCTCCATGAGCGCCGGTGAGCTTGCTCAATGGGATACAGATGCCCAAGTTTGGCGGGACGTGCAGAAAATCATCTCTTCCGTGACGTCTTCATATAGCGAGGTCTACGGGCTCAACACCGTTGTGTCAGATCTTATGACCCTAACCAACACACTCATCGAGAACGAAGCGAGCCCCGCCATCCGGCGTGAGGGCCTCTCGGCTCTCCTCAAGATGATGGCACCCATAGCTCCCGCCTTTACGGAAGAGTGCTGGAGCCAGCTCCACCCTTCAGCCGGCTCGATCTTTACCTCCGCCACTTTCCCGACCCCCGATGGCAGCCTGCCCCTGCTGCAGCCGCGACTACAAAAGTGCGCCGTGCAGATCAAGGGCAAGCTGAGAGCCGTCGTTGAGATCCCGCCTCCACCGGCGGATTTGAAAGATGACGCGCTCAGGGAGTGGATCGTCGGGGAGATCTTGAAGACGGAGGAGGGAGCGGCTAAGTTGTCTGGGGGTGCGTCTGATATTAGATCGGCGAGGAGGGTTATTGTTGTACGGGGCGGATCTACTGTAAATTTTGTACTATAGATGAATATCTCAATGTATACTAGGACGAGGTGGATAGACCTGGTAATTTGGAGGATTAGTAGATAGGCTTGCATCGCGAGAGGAGTTGGCACAATATATCCATGATTTCTTAGACAGAATTATACAAGCTCCTTGCAAAACCTAAAAGATAGAAAGGTGGCCGCTCTGGTCTTCTGGGAAGAGTCCATAGTATTGCTCCAGCTCACATTCGTCCCTTCACACAATCCGGAACTCTCCCATATTGACAGCCGTCGACGAGTTGAGTCGGAGACTTTTACCGCGGTGCCCGTCCTCGATGAAAAGAATTGGTTTTATATTTTTCGTATGAATTAACCTAAACCTATTCATGAACTGGCTATTATAATTCGCAAACACACCACCCGAATGACTGCAACTTAATTTTTGATATTGCTGTGGTTGAGGCTCATCTCGAGCTCTCGAGATCCAACAAACCTTAAATCCGCCCATTATCTCCGCCTAAGCAGCCCACACCTCAACATCAACACATCCAACAACCAAACCCAATTTAAAGAACACCACAAACGCGACAAAAACAAACAAACCCAAACCCAAACCGAAAAATGCCCGACTTATCCCGCCGAAACCCCTCCAACGCCCCCAACCAAGTCCGCACACGCCCCGCGGCCCCTCCCACAGCCTCTAGCGGCGTCCGCCGCAACCTCTTCCAAAGCCAGCTGACGCGCCGCCCGACACCGTCCTCGGCGTCCACCTCGACGGAAACGCTACGTCTGGACAGCTGCGTCGACGTTCTTTCGGACTCGGACGAGATTGTCGTTAGGGATAAGCAGGGCGAGCTGGAGGTTGGAGAGGCTGTTGCGTTGGGGGTCGCGGGGGAGGATGAGGAGGATGGGGTTGTTGATGAGAGGGCTGAGATGGAGAGTAAGAATGACTCTGTTCACCTGGATTGGATATTTTTTTGGCTTACGCGTTTTCGTTCTTTTAGAGGAGAGACGGCGGTTGGCGGAGGCCGTGAAGCTTTATCAGATTAATCATAATGCAGTGGCCGATCAAACTGAAGGTATGTCTTTTTTTGCGAGCCTTTGGAAACGGGGATTGGAGAGATGATAGGATAACCTTCTGACGTGTCGTTTCGATTGGAGCAGTTCTTCTAGAATCGGTGAAGGCTAGTCTACGAGCAAAAGTTGTGGCATTATCGGACGACAACTGGATGTTCGAAGCGGAACCACAGACACGCCATTGAACGATTATGGACAAAGTGATCTCGTCAACGCTTCGAGGCGTGTTTCTATGGAAAAAAAAGGGGGTATTATATACAGGCGCGGGCAAGTTTCTCATCCACCCTCACCCAGAAAGTCCAAGAAGTGTGAACTTCCTTTAGTCCAGTCCCTCAGGGGCAGGCGCCTCAACCCGGTTGGCGGGTCTCCTCGCAGGCTGGCTACTGCCACCACCTCCACCACCAAACAAGCTACCCATCATATCAAACAGTGGGTTCGTCTGCCGCTGCCTCCTCACGCCAAAGTACATTTCAGCAATGGCGTCTAGCGTATCGAACCACGTCCCAGTCTCCTTGAGATGCGTCGCATACTTGGTAATCAGCTGCCTGTAAAGCTCGGCGCTCCCCCTTTGCACGGCAAGCAGGAGCAGCGAGAGGAAGTTGAGAAGCGGTATGCTAGGGAAGATCTTCACGTCGCTGCTCTGGCTGCTGACGTCCTGCACGGACAGGCCCTTGTTATCCTGCAATAGCGCCGAGGTGAAGATGCGGAAGGAGGCGTTCGCCGCGCGGACGTTGCCGACGAGGAGGTAGGGGATGACGGCGCGGGCGGCGAACTGGGCGGCGAGGTGCGGGTCGGACTCTTTGTACCATTTGTATTCCATCCGGGCGAGGATCTCAGGCGAATCCTTTGTGCCTAACACTAGGTGTCGCTCTGCGTCGTAGGCTTCGTGCTCTTCCGCGTATATTGAACCTACAACGTGATGGAGCTCGGGGTCGCCGGCCGGGAACTCGCCAAACTTGCTGGACCATCTTATAGAAAAGAAGAAAAGGAGTTAGTTTCTGAGTTAAATCTGAGAGGCCCCAAGGGCAATGTCGATAGAATGCCGGCAGCGAAGACTTACCCAATCATACCCCCAATAAACTTCTTCCTCGTCGGCTCCTCACTATCAAATAACCTCAGGCACGTTAACAGCCTCCCCTTCGAATTCGCATCCGGCTCCAGCTCCGCCTTCTCGTAGACCTCCACGAGCAAATTGCACAAATCCCCGCCGCTGCCCCCTTGACCCGCGCTCAGCAGCGCCTTCGCAACATTGAAGAGGATGTCCACGGCTGCGTCCCACTTCTTAGCCTTGATATACCTCGCCGCTACGACTCGCGTTTGTTGCTGCGCTTCGTAGTACTGCCCCTCCTTGATCTTTTCCTGCAGTCTTGCGACTGTCTTTTCGATGTTGGTGCTCATCGTGGGCCCTTAAAGAAGTTGGCGATGCTTTGAAGACGAGGAAATAGGGGAGTGTTTGGTACGAGGATTTCTTTGCAATGTCGTTGACCTTGGGCTCTGTCTGTCCCTTTGGCGACGCAAGCTCCAGCTCAGTTCGTGTTACGCTTGTGGTGGGGCAGGCTTGGGTTCCTCCACGTTCCATTGCGGATGATTCTCGGTAAAACATGGATAGTGTGTGGAAGCTGGCACCTCCAAGAGCTCTCATCTCTGGATAGTGTGCTTCGAGTAGTCAGTCACGTTTTAGCTGGGAAAAAGAATGGAAGAGAGCTCTGAAACACGTTATTTGTCTCAACAAATATGAAATTGGTATCCGCAAAAAAAGAAAATTGAGACTTGATCTACAGGACAAAATAGTCAAAAAGGCAAAAATGAAATGCACGAACCGAGACTCGAACTCGGATCACTTGCTTGGGAAGCAAGTATTCTACCCCTGAACCATTCGTGCTTGTTACTTAACTTGTCATTGATATTTCGTATTTGATTCTATATACCTTCTAGCGGGACTGCTGACAGCACCTCATAGAATAGGGTGATCCTATTGGCAGAGAACTAGCTCTGGACCCCACAAAGGTTACACATCCATTTCAAACTGCGGGGTTCCTTTCCAGGGAAAGAGGGGTCAAGTGTCGAGGATCAGCAAATCACGGGAGCGTCGAATTTCCTATTCTGAGGATCACTGAATACTGCTGTGTAAGTTTACTTCATCCTTCCCATTGCCAAGCAATAAAAAGGTACCAGACAGGAAAGCCGTTTGTAGCAAAACCACATTAGATTCCCACAATTGCTAGACATCTCGCCCTTTCCTTTCTGATCTCGGGCGCATTGGGATGCTGTTCCTCTGGTAGAAGCCTGCAGCTCTTGCATTTTGTTGTGTTGTTGAGACTCGACTTGAAGCCAATTCTCCATTCCCAGCAACCATTTGCACGAACGAGAGGAGTAAGGTGCGAACGGAAACAAGGTCATTCCGCATCGTGCATGTGATAGGTCCCATTTATTTGCCTGCCCCCAAGGTAGACCTGTGCAGCATGCTACGACCTTGTCTCAACACCTTTGACAAGGGCGAGGGAAAAATATGTGGAGAGCTATATTATCCGACGAAGCAGGATGAGCAACGTTGAATTGGAGGGCTCCGCATGTTCTTTCTTGAACTTTCTTTTTTCTTTTCTTTCTTTTTTCTTCCCCTTTTGATGAGGACGGAGTATGCAGATCCTCAAGCTTGTCCCAGGTTGGAGCATGCTGATCATTGAAACTTGGGCTCGACACAAGTGCTTGGGAGTGGCATCGTCTCTAACGAGACAGAGAGAGGATGATTACATTTCGTGCGTGAACACAGCATTGCACATCCGGACGAAGTCGGTTCATGTTCCCAGTGCCATTGGACAATTCGGTCTTAGTTATCAGAACTCAGCTCCCGGGATGGGCTTCCCGGGGGTCTCGGAAACGGGTTTCTTAAGGCAAAACGACGTTCTCGGTCGAGACCCAGTTCGAGGGTATAGAAGGGCCGCACCGCATCCCACATGGCAAGCTAAGTGGACGAAGCATGCCTTTTCGCTCCGTAAAACCATGTTGCGCGACCTTTCCTGTAGGAAGAGGGGAGATCCATGGGCTGCCGCGCTGCGGGTCGCTCAGAGGGGAAGAATGGCACCAGATGTGGTGGATGCCGGCTTGGGCACGCGCCATCCGTTAGCACGCAGGCGACCGTATTGCCAAAAATACCCGTTAGAGATCATAGGCCATGGTAAAGTTTCAATTGGACATTCCCGAGCCCGACTAAGCTGGAGGGGTGCAAAAGAAGGAGAAAAAGGATATAAATAAAATGGGAAGGAGGCCTAACAAGACTGCATGGAGCTTAGTAGAGCTTCGTAGAGCTTCGTTGCAGCTGCCTTTTGCCGACTCGGCCAAGGTAGCATTGAGATATGGGCGACCTAAAGCTAGCTCCATTCCTGAGATAGCAAACCACTGACAGCTAGCTCTCTTTCAGATTGGCGAGCAGGAACGACCAACTCTCTCTGGAAATGCAAGTCAGCCAGCCCGCAGGATCATCACTTCGCTTCGACCTCCCCAGCACTGTGTGTCTTTAGGATGCGGGGCTCGAGTATTACGAAGTCGCCAGCGGCAATGATATGGTGGTGCGCAATATGGTATGGCATCATTCAGGCATCAAGCTTGGGATTGGCGAGTGAGATTCAGATCCTTTGTCGGATGATGACGGCCGCTGCACAGTTCAGAGACGAGGTAGCATCGTGGCTGATCATGACGAAAACGGGGGATCTCAATGAAGCAGCAGGTAGGGTCGTACTGCGTAGAAACGTTGAGTGGCAAGAAGCTCTCGCGCCCTTTCCACAGACAACAGGAGCAGATCTCGGGTCGTGGGAACCTGAATTGACATTGACGTGATGTTAAAGAGCATCGACCTACCCCTGTCCTCTTCTTGAGCAAGCTCTCGTGGGAAGGGCATTAGTGTCATAGTGTAAATCGAGCTGAGCTCCCAATTGCGACCCAGCAATGTGGTTAGACAAACCGACCGGCAATTATGGATGGTGCCATTCAAAGCGTGGAAGGGAGAGACGTATGCTTCCCAAAAGCCTTAGCTCCGAATTGAGAGGTTGCAACCGAGTCCGGGTCATTCAATTGTTGCAATTTGAGAAGCCAACACCATGAGAGCTCGATAATCAACAGAGCATTATCGTCAGGGGGCAAGAGAGGTGTGCCGAGTGACCGGCTCGGCGCAGCAGAGCAACTTTGAACTTTGGTCTGCCCTCCGTCGTGGAACAGTGGGTTTCAGGGGCCCCTAGCAGGGCTCACCACGTCATCGTACAGGGCCGGAATTTCTCCATCGACTTTTGCCAAATGAAGTTGCCCAAACGGATCCCTCTGTAATCAGCAGAGCAGTGCCAAGTCCGAGTGAAACAGCCGTCTGAAGCTCTAAAATCCTGTGAGCTTTCCAGGAATCTACCCTGCCAATGGCAGCAACTGATAAGATGTAAATCAATTGAATAACGGAATGACAAGGTTTGGGAGAGGGAAACAGAAACAGAAAGCGAATCGGAGATCTGGATCTTGGCAGTGGAACTCTCAGCCCCCTGCAAAACTAATCTACAGAACCCCTCCATCGAGAGGAACGACCTGCCATGACAGGAGCCGCACAAGGACAGGCTTTCAAGAGAACAGCCCATCCTCATCCGAGACACTTTGGAATACTCTACTCCGTACGAGGTAGGACAAGCCATGCTCTCTTAGGTTTCTTTGTTCAATAAAGTTGTCTGATCAACCCGACCTGATCCGTCAGGCACAGCAATGCATCAGGTAAGGTTGGGGTTCCCTTTCAGGCACTGCTGCAGAGAAATTGATGGATCTTTGGGACAAGGCGAGAAGCCAATCCCACGCGCTCTGGTTCTCATCAAGACTTGGTCGCGCAAGAATCCCCATTGAAGCATAGCAAGGCGAGAATGGACTGTGGCCGAGATAGGGGCAAGTCTCAGATCTCCACCAGCCAAGCTAGCTAGCACTTCAAAGTCGATGTCTCTTCATCATGTACGAAGTATTAAACCATGATTTAGGGTTCCAACCTCCAGGGGGTGGGGTGGAGTGAGGGGTAACACGGAAATAAGGGAAAAAATCTAACGATCACGAGGTCGCTACTTGCAGGTTTCTTCTGGGTGTGCGGCGGGGTCAGTAGAGGATTCAAGACACCGAGAAGTGGTGCCTCTAGCGTCATTAACCAGCCACTGATCTTGACCATTGTCTTGTCAATTTTCAATGCCACTGGGACCTTAAACATGATCCCTGCTGTCGACGCCTGAGTTGCCACTAGCCCGGTGCTAACAAGCATCCTCCTTATAGCGCAAAGGCGCGCCTGGAGGCTGGAGTGCAGAATCAAACAATACAGAACGCTGTTGGTGTCGTGTTTGTGACACCGACGCCGGCAACGAAGTACAGGACTGGTTTGGGCGATATTCCCAACCAGCCCTCTTCCCTGTGCTGTGTGATTCGATAGAATCGACAGGGCAAAGTCAATCGCTAAAAATGTACGAGGTGTGGTTTGCCCGGTGTGGCTGGATAATTACGCTCCCAGGTAAACTATGGAGTACGAAGGATGCTGCATGCCTCCCAAACCCAGCTCCGGAAAGTAGCGATACCTACCATGGCGGAACTTGAGGTCTGGTAACACTGCATCCCTCATGATGGGAAAGGGTGCGTCGGTTGGTCCTGTTCCTGTTACAGCCTCACCGAGATTTTTATTCGCCCTTCATCGTTTCCCAGAAAGAAGAGAAGGAGACCTTGCCAACACTCGTTGTAGGCAACCATCCTCCCAAGGCAGCTGTCGGACTGTCAGCAATTGATATCATCCCATCTTTTTCGCCCAAGAGACAGGTGTCAGTCGAATCCTACAATATACTGCTGGTTTCGTGGACTGAGGTGAATGATCACATGTCAAGTGGTTGTTCCCTATGACTCGGGAAGGATCTTTCGTGGCAGACATTACTTCGTACAGTCATCTAAATCACGCGGCTTGAAGGGTTTTCCTTCCTCTTCTGATTCACCAACACGGGACAGCAAAGCAGCTCCAAAAGCCTGGCTATTCTGCATATCAAAATACCATTTGGCTTTTTGATATGAGGTTTGTCGAAATCGTTCGGTTCAGCTGTTCCTGCATCCGATTTGGATGGATGGACTTGCTTGGCGCCTGGCCTTTTCAGATCCTCCCGTTCCCCCTGCAAAGGTCATCAAAAGATCCGGCCTCGTTATTGGGGCATGCCATCAGCCCTATAACATTCCGAAAATGATTGCGGGAGCTCTTTTTGAAGCTACACTAGCAGGCAGCGGCTCAAGGTAAACAAAATTGTCTTGGGTGGGCAAGGCTTCAGCGGACACTGTCGATCTTGAGACGGTGATACACCGATGTGGGCCAATCGTGACTTCCAATTAACAGGGTCTGGGAGTGACTAACGCAATCAGATGCAAAACCTCCTTCGTCCGGTGACCATTTCATCCCAAAACAGGTCATGCTGGGTACGGGTACGAGGGGGCAGCTGGAAAGGTTAGCCGAGACTGGTCTCTGTCTCTTTGGACCAGCCACTCATAGCGCGTTGCAGAGGTGGTCATGAGACCGTTTCTTAGGCGCCTATTATGAGGTAGTCTGGGATTAGCCCGAATCCCAGTGAGTTGGTCAGCCACCTGCCACCTGGGCACTCCGACGGACGGACATCGGGCAAGAAGAGTGCAAGACTTCGTAATTGTTGCAGTTCTCATTGATCGATTCAACTGTTGTCTCCGCCAGCCCCACTCAACACGACGGTGCCACAGGGTCAGGAGCGGCGCAAGCTTCGAGGTTCCTGGGAGTGATCAATTGATGCATTTATGGGGATAGTGGGACCATCTTTTCAGCAAAGACAGCACAGTGGAATAATGATGAATCAATTTGATGCTAGGTAGTTTAGTTTGGCGGGGACGTTCACCTTAGTCAGAAGCCATCCTAGGAGATCCAGTGTCCAATCCCAGCTTCTTGTTCCCCGCAAAACCTCACCGTTATTATGTACTGTACCTCTCCGCTGGCACTCCAGGTGACGTAGGCAGAGCTCCAGGCCCACTCAGCAAACCTTGTACTCTACTACGAAGTAGGAACCTGGAAGCACGAAGTTCTCTACCCTCTCCCGGGAGCGTAGAGGCCGCAGTCGAGAAAGCCCATCATTCATTTATAGTAGTGAACGCTTCGGTGAGGACAAAGTCGGCTCTCGCATGCAGACGGAATTAATCATTGATGACGGTGGTGCTGCAGGTTATCAGTTCCCTCGCCGTTTCCGCTGTGAGAAATGCCAAGGGAGGTTGGATCCTCACAACGGGAGCCATGACCACTTATTGGTCAATGCGCTCCAAACACCCTGGCCCCTGACCTGGAAGTACCGATATTTTAGAGGTACCTCGTGCATGAGATGCTCGAGCTAGGGTCTCAAAGTAGGGACGCGGCAGGCACTTCAGGCTTACGAAGACCGAGTAAACCCATGTGAAGGAAAAGAAGTGAAATCGCATCCAGCCAGGTTATGGGTGAGGGCATTGAAGAAGCGCAAAGGGTAGGTTTTGCATCAGATTGAAATTTTGGTTGTGGTGAAAGATCGTGGGCGGAGACTAGGTTTTCAAGTGTGCTCGGGACCCGCCAAACATTTGGATCGTCTGAAGACTGAGTAGATCCCTTCTTGAGCTGTAACTGCTAGCATCATCTAAACTACATAAGTCGAGGGGCGCCCTTGGATCTGGAAGCAATGCCTAGCTAGAGCTCCACCTGCCTGCAGCTCTAGGTGTCATTTGGACCCAGATTAGAAATCTGGGTTTGTCTATGAGACAGTCTATCAAGCAGAGGGATCGAGCGTGTTTAAAACCTAAAGAAGTGGCACTTTTAGCTTTCAATCGCGGTTAAAGAGGGAAAAACTATCCGAGGAGACCATGAGGGATCCGCCTTGAGAAAAGACTCGGTTGACTATTGTGGCTCTTCCGAAGATGTTGTCATTTTGATGTGAGCCTCTCGGGCTTTCAAGCTTTGCATGCCCGGTTCGGCCTGAATGTGAGGCAGATGATAGTCTGCTTTGATCCCAGTCAAGCTTCCAGTGCTTCGTACGAAACATACTCTTCCTACGAAGTAGGCATGGGCTTTTAGCTTCCAAGACTTGAGATCTCTGGGGAGGATGTGCCTCACAATCCCATCTCATATTCTTGCCTGGGAGGGGACCTCGCGGCTCCTAGGGGTATCGTGGAAAGCTAAGTTTTCATGGGGATGACCTCATAGTATTAAGACGGGGAGCAGACCTCGAAACCCACCCAATTGACGGGTTCCTGGTCTTCGAGGGCTGCTTCGGGAGAGGCCCCCTAGCGGACCGGCACTAGTATGTAGATTGATCATCGATTGTCATCAATCTCACCCATTGAAATATTTCAATTTCTAACTGCTCGGCCCCGACCCGAGATGCTAAGAATGCATTATCGATCAGCGGCCGAGTATTAAACGGCCGCAGCGAGTCACGGTGACCTTAACGATGGCCAGCGCGTGTCCTCGGGAGTCATTAGACTCTGCTTCGTAACTCGCCAGACCCGACTTCTGATTGGCACCATTGAAGCTATGAAGGTCGCACACCAATGGCCAGTGACACCACCAACAAATCCACAGATCCTCAGTTCACAGAGCTCTGGAACCCCACCTTCATCTCATTTCGACAATTGAGCTTCGTACACGACACTACTTAGTGTTCTTGTAGATTATGTTGGCGGATCTCATCCTAGGATTCCTCGTGACTAGTTTAAATGAGAACTCATCGAGGTTATGATTGTATCGTTCTGTGTTTAAACAAGTTTCCCCTCTACAAACGCAAAAAAAACCAATCCGACGCCGTGTCGAGGCACCCAGTCGGATTTCAATACTTCCAAAGTTGTATGTACACCCCGAAGCAGTGCTCTAACTTTTCCTTGTTGCAGTTGCTTGGTGCATCAAGCACGAAGTCGGTTCACGCCCGGATTAGGACGGCACTAGAACCAGGACGGGTATGGTGTACATAAGTGGGCTGCTGCTGACCATGGCTTGGCCTCTGGGTGGCAGGTACCAATACCTTTGTGCCTTTTGAGGCGAGTGCTCCATTTCAACACCTTCTAAATTTCAAGTTTCATTGTACTAGTCCCGAGTACCAGCCTAGAGCACTCCATAGTGTACACTACAACTTTGGAAGGCTTAAATCACTTGTCCAATTTTTTGCACTGCTCCCTCATCCCGTGACTTCCACGATCCAGGAAGCCAGGAAGCCAGGAAGCCAGGGCTTGCCAATGTGATTCCTTCCTCCCCCCCAAGTCAGGCTACCGAGTTATCTCTTCCTCGAGCACTTCCATGTTCAAGATTGATCCTTCTCGGCATCTCGATTGCCTAGGCTAAACCGTAAGTCCATTATTTTCCTTTTTGTCTTCGTGGAGAACTGTCAAGTTCGATGTTTCCTGCCCTTTTGCCAGGGTTGGTCGATTAGTTCGGCTGGCGGCGAAACTTCCCTGTTACCCTGTTACCCCTCATTTTCTCATCAACCAGTTCTGCCCGGGTCATTCCTCGAGAACCTCGTTGATCGAATTGGGCGAGGTCTATTCTGGATTGCTTGTCAGAAGCCGTGCCTGGTAAACCTGTATCCTGTATCTTTGGTGAAGAGCCTCTCCAAGCTTTCAGAGTCGCCTCTCCCACGCCCACGGGGTATTCTGTCTCTGCTCTGTCTCGATAGCTTGAGTTTTGTCAAGCTTGAGCAAGGGTTGGACTTGCTGGTTGCACTGGCTGCATGTACCTGGACCTTTTTATGATTATTTCCCACCTCCGCCCCTCTAAAAAGCCGACCAGAAAGAAGGGACCAAGCAGCAATCACCTCACCTTAGCCTGGCTGGTTGGGGGCTGCATGCATCAGCGTGTCTGTCGAGCGCCATTCCTCTTCCTACGCCTACACCTGCATCAAACCACCACGCCTCCTGTCTACCCAAGCCCAAAGCCTGAGCCTGAGCCTGAGCCGACACTAGATTGACCTGTGGTCTTCCATCTCGTACACCTTCACTGCCCATCCATTGATTCTCGCACTCCACTACCCTCAACTGCATCCTGCCCCTCGTGTCCACCAATCTCCATCCCCCTGTCAACTTTGTGTGGTTGCCTCTCTTTTAAAGCCCACCGGATCTGCTGGTGTATCTTGCCACCACGTCCCAGACCTGGTCTGTCTGAACTGAACCTCGTGGCAGCTGGGCAAGTAATACCATCGCCGTCATAGTTACCCATTTCCTTTATTTTGCTTCTAGTCCAACTTTGAATATTTTTTTCTTGCCCTTCTCTCTTCCTCTCTTCCTTCCTTCTCCTTCCCAGCTGACCTAAAACGATCTCATCTCCTCTCCTCCCCCCCACCTGAGCAAAATACCCACCAACCTTTCACCCCATACTCCACGCTCCACATTCCTACGCAGACCTTCCAGCAAAGGAGCGATCTAGTCTGGATTGATCTTTCCCCCCTCTCCCCTTGCCCACTGAATGAATTGAAGGGACCCTCGACAGCAGGAAGATGGCCGTTTCAATCCGGCTTTAACGATTTCACCAACCTTTACTAAATTGCCATCTCTTAGCTCTCGACCAGCCTCGTTTTTCCTTCCTTTTCCCCCTACTCTCTCGAACTCGAACTTCATCCATTTTCTCTCTGCCTTTTATCTCCAACTTTTTCTGTTTTTCTTTTTTTCTTTTTCTTCACTCTCTGAAGGAAAGGTATCAGGCTGTATACATCTCTGTCCGGTCTTGAAGGAAGCACTCTCGGCCCCGATCAATTAGGCTGGTGTCCACGAGGAGCTGCTCAGCGACTAAACCAAGCAAATCCACCATCCACAAACACTTCGCATTTTCCCCTCTGTTGCATTCGCTTTCGCGTCGAAACGTCTTCTGGACCCTGCTTTCGACCGGCCTTGTCTCGCACCCCGCGACATCAATCCTACCCGACTTTCCACTCGCAACACACGCGGCCCCGCAGATTTTCGTCACAACGTCGTCCGACTTCCTGCCGAAATCAACACGATTGTATATTCGACTCGTAGCGCCCTAAATTCTCGACTTTTTTTTTTGTTGTGTTGGAGTGGCAGAATCGAATTCGTCGCGACCATGTCTTCGAGCCGGCCCTCAGCCTTCAACACCCTGCGGATGGGAGGTGAGCACAACACATTTCGGCGCCTTCGGCCCTCTTCCTGATTGGCGCACCTCCCGCCTTTAGACTAACGCTGACTTTGCCCTGAAGAGGTGATCCGAGAAAAGGTTCAAGATGGAGTGACTGGGGAGACAAGAGAGCTCCAGTATACGCAATGCAAGATTGTGGGCAATGGATCATTCGGTGTTGTTTTTCAAACTAAATTGTCGCCCTCCGGAGAGGATGCCGCCATCAAGCGTGTGCTTCAGGATAAACGCTTCAAGGTACGTGCTCTTCATCCCCGAGCCCCATCAACTCGGGCACGCACTCTTGGTTTCGAGAAGCTAATCGTAGCAGAACCGCGAACTCCAAATCATGCGCATCGTTCGACACCCAAACATTGTTCAATTGAAAGCATTCTATTACTCCAATGGGGAGCGGGTAAGCTCAGTGGGCTGCGGCTTCTATCGTCCTACCCCCCATTTTCTGGACGATCCTCACTAACATTCCCCTTGAACAAATCGCAGAAGGACGAAGTTTACCTCAATCTCGTGCAAGAGTTTGTCCCCGAGACAGTTTATCGAGCTTCGCGATTCTTTAATAAGATGAAGACGACTATGCCGATCTTAGAGGTCAAGCTCTACATCTACCAACTCTTCCGTGCCCTCGCCTACATCCACTCCCAAGGCATTTGCCATCGAGATATCAAGCCCCAAAACCTTCTCCTCGACCCTTCCACTGGCGTTCTGAAGCTCTGTGATTTTGGTAGTGCAAAGATACTGGTGGAGAACGAGCCCAATGTATCATACATCTGCTCCAGATATTACAGGGCGCCAGAGCTGATCTTTGGTGCTACGAATTACGCCACTAAGATTGGTAAGGTTTTCTCAGCTGACATGAACTTTAAAAAATGACTTTGGAACTAACTCGCGGGAAAATGCAGACGTCTGGTCAACGGGCTGTGTAATGGCGGAACTGATGCTCGGACAACCTCTTTTCCCCGGCGAATCGGGTATTGACCAATTAGTCGAGATCATCAAGGTTCTGGGCACACCCACGAGGGAACAGATCCGAACGATGAATCCCAATTACATGGAGCACAAGTTCCCTCAAATTAAGCCCCACCCATTCAGCAAGGTGTTTAGGAAAGCCGATGCGAACGCGATCGACCTCATCAGCAAACTCCTCGAGTACACCCCAACGGAAAGGTTGTCGGCTATCGAAGCCATGGTCCATCCCTTTTTCGACGAGCTCCGCGATCCCAATACCAAGCTACCAGACTCTAGGCACCAAACAGGCCAGTTGCGAGACCTTCCTCCCCTGTTCGATTTCAGTCGTCATGGTATGTGTTCACTTCGCCCGGTCGTCGTTGCAAGAGCCGCCTGCGTTGCCTTTTAGCTTCGTTGAAAACCTACCAAGCTCTGATCCAGCTAACCTGTGAGCTTTCCCTTTTTTTTCCATTTAGAACTCTCCATTGCACCCCACCTCAACCATAAGTTGGTGCCCCCTCATATGCGTGCCACCCTTGCGGCTCGTGGACTCAACATAGATGACTTTACGCCTATGAAGAAGGAAGAGATGCTGGCCAGGCTCGACTAAGCCCTCTACCACCTCGGTTAGGGTTGTTGTTTTTTGCTCAAGATCTGAATGATCACATAACGTGATCCCGACATCATTGCGGCTTCTGATCCGACACTCAGGGATAATCATTGGAGGAAAAAGGTAGGGCGGACTAAGAAGAAGAAGAAGAAGAAAAACCAAGTAATGGAACTGAAGGAACGGAACGAGACGGAGACATGGGTTCCCAATCTTGCCTCTTAACATGAGTACATGGGAAGGTTGGAAGTTCTAGAGGTCAACCACTACGAAGGCAGGCAACACCGTCCGAGACGTGGACAAGGCGGAATGGGCAGTTCTTGCCCTACATGACCGCGTGCCTTTGGGTATATTCTTGTAACCGCATCGACGGGCTTCGTGGTCGACACCCCTGCCGAGCACTCCATGACTTCACAGTGTCGGGATCGTTCGCCGAGATGCGCGAAGCTGCATTGATGCATATGAAAGGGAATCACACTTTTAGACCTCTCTCTTTTTCTTCTTCTTCTATTTTCCCCCAGCTTTTATGTTCTTTTTTTTTTATTACGTCGTTTCTTTCCTTGATGCATGACAGAGACGTCTCTTATGATCCCCTGGTTGGCCTTCACTTGTTTCAAAATTTGCTTGTCAGCGAGACGTGTTTGCGCTTGTTTACGCTCGAGAAAACAATATGGTCCTCGCCTCGCGGTAGAACCGGAATGCCGCTTGCCCCTACCTTGATCTCTGCCCAATCTGTGTCAAGTTACCCGCAGACATGCACACATGCTGTTAATCGAGCGCCTTCCGGAGTGCACGAATCCCAAGACACGGCGAAATTGTGGGACATGCATCTCGAGCCTGGCCGGGTGTCGCCCCGGTGATGCGTGCTAAGACAAGACTCGTTGACATTGCTTTGGGAAGCTGTAGGATCCTGTGTGATTGAGGCTAGCGATTATGGATCCGGATTGCATTCACAGACTGAGACCGATGCGGTGTTTGAGCATGGATGGCTCGCTCTGTAGAACAACCCCCGTTTCTGTACATCACAGGAAGATTTTGAATCGAAAAATTCATCCCTACCTTGTCGACGTTTATGAGGACTCCGCAGTTCCTAGCCTGTCAATAGCGGTTTCTGGGAGGAGTGACAAGGGACAGACAGCTACTTCGTACTTCGTAATAAGACCTGAAGTTGACCGACTCCAACTGGATTAGTCAGAATCAAGCCACATTCGTATTTTATGCCTGAGGCGTAAATACAGCTCCAGCCATATTCAAGCCACATCGCTGCAAAAGCTGACCTGCCAGAGAGTTAGAGCTAGAATCAATTGCCAGGCGTGGAAGTCGCGAACAAGGCGATCTCGAAAATAGGGAGCAACTCTGAGCTCTCACAACCGTGCTCTGGATTCCAGCCCCACCACATCCGTAATTTATCCCGGCATATAGAAATCGGGTTTCCAATCCAATTGTTGGCAATTTCTAAAGATAGACACCTCAAAACTTGTCTCGAGCCGGCACAATGACGGACTACGACCGACGACAGTCAGGTGGAGGCTACGGCCACAATAGGAAGAGACGCTATCGAGGTATGGGCAATGGCATATTTCTGGACTTTACTAAGCTGCTCCCTTGTCGTCGCAGTTTCAAACGTTGCCTCGTCGAACACCAGCTGACCCAAACATATCTCTAGATGACGACGACTATCATGATCGCAGAGGCCCACGACGTCGGCTCGACACAGCACCCCTTCCAGTCCGGATCCGAAAGCAGATGCTCACCCTCGCCGAATCTCCTCTGCGGCGCTGGCACGAAGAAGTTCAGTCGATAGCTCAGACGGTAGCCGATAACTACGACAACGAGGACTTGCGCAGCAACTTCATCAACCTAGCACTCCAAATCGCCGTGGAACAGCCGCTCAAGACGCCGTTTCTTGCCGCCGTTATAATCGTCCTAAACACTTTGAAGCCCGAGGCCGTTGGTGATATCCTGGGCAAGGTCACGACGGCGCTGGAGGAGAAGATTAAGGTTGGCGATTGGAGGGATGTCAAGCTCTACTTGAAGCTGCTGGCTTGTGTGCAGAGCTGCCTTGCTGGAGATGGTGTATTCCCTGTGCTTGAGGAGCTCTTTAGCCGAGCCGTCGATCTCCAAACTGCAAGCTCTGATGATGTATGGCTCCCCTCTCCTCCCCTCTCATTCCTAATAGTCCCAGAGGCTCGTGATTTTCATACTAGGTGCATGAACTAATGTTTCCCTGCAGACGATTGGAACAGAACTGGTAAAGGTCATCCTTCTCACCCTACCCTATCTCATGGCGGCGTCGTCTCCTGGTCAGTGGCAACAAAAGGCTGCGGATATCATGGACAAGACCGATATTATCGCGTCTGAGCCCCATGCGCTGCAAGCTCTTATTGATTTCCACTACGCCGGAAGTGGCCAAGAAGATGTGGCTGGCTCAATGAGTGTTATTGGCCTGCTTCAGAAGCAACTGCAAGCCGAGGCAGCGAACAATTGGAAGCTCGCATGTCTTCCCCGCCCGTGGAACCTGCCCATCGAAGAGGTTGAGGCTAGAGAGCGACTAGAGACCGCGACGAAGCATGATCTCCCACCTATCACGATTCCCTCTACGGTCATTGCTGGCCCTCGCCCCCTCTTCCCAGAGGTATATCTCTCTGTCTACGGTAACCAAGAGGTCGAGTCGGTGCCTCCTACAACAGATATTGCAGCTTCCCTGATCCGGGACGGCCTTCTGGATACGATCAATATCCTCGATTTCAACCGCAATGTCACTGCTCGATACCTCATCGATTTGGACTGTTATTTTTCGGAGGGCACGTTTGTCAAACGAGCTACACCCTTTGATCGCCTGCGAGATATTGAACCAACAAAGTCAACCTGGAAGCCGGAAGATGTGGCTGTGGATACTGTGTTCTCCCAGCTCCTCCAACTTCCTGCTCCTGAGCATAAGCTAGTCTACTACCATTCGGTGTTGACTGAGGCATGCAAAATTGCCCCGGCTGCCATTGCTCCCAGTCTCGGAAGGGCCATCCGATATCTCTATAGGAATACCGCGAGCATGGACGCCGAGCTTGGCTACCGTTTCGTCGATTGGTTCGCCCATCACCTGAGCAACTTCGGTTTTACGTGGAAGTGGACGGAGTGGGAGGAGGACGTATCATTGCCTTCCCTAGATCCCTGCAAGGCCTTTATTGTCGGCGCTCTCGACAAGGAGATTCGCCTCAGCTTCGCCCAGAGAATCAAGGGTACCCTGCCTCCGGCGTATCAGCCCCTGATTGGTCCTGAGAAGGAGAAGGATGTTCCTGATTTCAAGTTCAACAACCCTGGTAAGTCCAGTTCGCCGCGATCTAGGCGAGCACCGTTGGTTATTGCTTTTCTTGCCCAGTTCATGCTGACTCTATCCGCTAGACACGCCCTTCTCTGCGGAGGGTCACGAGATTGCTACCCTTCTCAAGCGCAAATCCCCAGATGAGGATTTCCAACCCATCATCGAGCGGATCCACTCAACAGCGCTTGATAACGGAGTTGATCCTCTTGTCGCAAGCACCGATGTATTCATGACCGCCGTGTGCTGGGTCGGTTCGAAGTCTCTGTCTCACGTCCTTGCGTGCATAGACCGTACCAAGGGCAGACTGGTTGACGTCGGCGCCGCTTCAGAAGGCGCTCGTGCCCAAATCATCACCTCCGTGATGAACTATTGGCAAGCCCACCCAGGTGTAGCAGTCTCTATCATCGAGAAACTTCTCAACTACTCCATTCTGACGCCCCTGTCCGTCATCCACTGGGCCCTCATCGGCACCAGCCACGCTGGAGGCAAACGCACCGGCGACGTCCTCGCCAAGTGGCACATCTTCGAGCTCGTCTTCAACACCGTCGCCAAAGTCACGGGTAGAGTCCGCGAAGTTGCGCGCGGCAATCCCGATGCCGAGACCCAATCGGAAGAGGTCAAGGCCATGCGGGAGCTCTTCCGGGCGCTCGAGGACGCTCTGATCGGTTGGTCGACTGGCACGAATGGCGAGGCGACGGATGGCGATTCGCAGACTTATGTGCGGGATTGGGCGGAGAGGTGGCTAAGGGTGTTTAGGAGGAAGTCGGCGATTGAGGAGAGCTTTCTGCAGGAGGCTGCGAAGGCAGCTCCCGTTGAGGCGGCGGATGCATAAGACAGCTATGGTAGGGGATTAAGGCACCGGAACAGCATCCGCATGCCTTTCTGATAAAAAGAAAGAAAAATAACAGGTGATGAAGGAAGGGATAGTTGATGTAGAATAGTGTATTACTGTATCACTTGGGACATGGAGACAAGTTGGGACTCTATCGGCAGGAGGATTTGCTTTTTTTATATCTTGTGGAATTTGCTCCAGAGCTCAAGTTTTTCAAAACACAAACAAACGTGATTTCTTAAATTGGCTTATTATCTCTCTTCGAGGTTAATCTTTCTGATTCAACTTTTGCCAACCGATCGCTAGTATCTCACCTTGCTTGCTATGAATTGGATGAAGACTACTTTGATACATGAAAACTCCCATTCCCCAAGAACGCCATACTTTCCGCAAATACTTTTTTAACACGACTGTGTCTAGCCTTCCTTACAACCCAATCCACATTAGCTCTTGTGTTTCTCACAAGAGGGGATATCCTTCGTTTGTGAACTGAAGTTCTTCTTTGGAGAGATGATCCTGAATAACACTCTTTCGAGGATATCTTGAATGACCGTGATCTGAAATGACCAACATGCCCTTCATTCTGTAAATTGAGGGAAACACTGAAGTCCCCCTCCCCCACTAGTTTCTATCCAACACTGTACAAATCACACTTCATCTCCGCGAAAAGCCCGGAGGTGGTTGAAAGCCAGGTGGCGGAGGCATGAATCCAGGCGGCGCACCAGGAGGAGCACCCGGCGCAGCGCCAGGCGGACCGAACCCAGGAGGCGGGGTGAACCCAGGTGGCGGCGGCGGGGCAGCAGCGCCTCCCGGGGGAGGAGTACGATACGAGCCGGGGTGGAAGTCCGCTGGGTTCGTGTAACCTCTCTGGCCCTGGGGAGGACGCGCAGGGAGACCCGACGGCGCGGGAGGGAGAACGGTGGCGCCGCGGCCTGCTTGCATGCCGTGTGGAGGAACTGCTTGTGGGTGACCTGGGAAACCTGGAGGAGGTGGGCCGCCACGCGAGGGGACGTTGAATCCCGCTGGTATACGCGGGGGAGGCATTCCAGCTGGGATCCCCGGCGCGCCGGGCATAGAGGAAGCGTCGAAGCCAGCGGGGGGTACCGCGGCTGGGACACGAGAGGGGATCTGAGGGACGGCGGCAGGCGCAGGAGCCGCAGGTGGTGGCGCGTTGAGAAACGCAGCGGGGATAGCAGCGGCTTCGGGGACGAGATTCCGCTTCTTGGCCTGTTTCGCAAGTTCTCTCTCAGCCTTATCACCGTGCCTCTCGCCGCGACCGTCCTTCTTGAAAGCGTACTGCACCGAAACCTCCTTGCTGAGAATATACTGCCCATTCAAATTGGCAATCGCCGCATCCGAGCTGTCGAAGTCGGCGTACGAAACAAACCCGAAACCCTTAGACTGGGTAGAATCGTCCCTCGCCACTTTTGGTATCGACAACAACGGTCCGAACCTCGAAAACGTATCGTACAGCAGCTTCTCGTCGACCCCGGGGTCCAGGTTCCCGATGTACAGCTCCGCCCCGACCTCGGCCTGTTTCTGCTTGTCGGCGGACGCCTTGTTGACGCGGAGGGATTTCCCGTACAGTTTGACGCCGTTCATGACGTTGGCGGCGTACTCGGCGTCGAGGGGCGTGCGGAACTCGACGAAGCCGAAGCCTTGGTGGTTCTGGGTTACGCGGTCGCGCGGCATGTGGATGTTGTGGATGGGGCCCATCTGGAGCATGATTTCGTAGACCATGGCTGGGTCGGCGCGCTCGTCTATGTTGCCTATGTAGACAGTGGCATCTTTGTCTTGCTCCCTGTAAGGAAAAGCTGCGTCAGTGATCGTTCTCTTGAGAGGAGTTGCGGAAAGGGCGAGATACATACCAATGCCGATTTTGAGCCATTTTTGCGTTCTTATGTGACGGGAAATATTTCTCGATTATTTCTTGAAATTTATTTTACCCTTGGGTTGTCTCGACCTTGGGGATGTTTGCGAACCGAGCTGTGAGGTTCGAGGTCGCGATGGCAATGTATTTTCCGTGGGCAAGGCTGACGAGTTGGAATCGTTTTTACACTTGTGGCAATGGGTATTGATGCCTGCCTTGTGTGGCGCTGTGGCACACTTCTATACTGTTTCCATATATATATCACACTGTTGATCAGTACTGTGTTGATTACTAACATCTCGACTTCAGTGAGTACCTTGTACCTCAGCACCTCCCCCCATCTTCCTTAACCTGGTCCTCGGGCTCACCCACTCTCTGCAACGCGATCGATCGGATTCAAGCCCTCAGACCTGCGCCCGGCTCATCGTCTCATTCTCCCGAAACACCTCAGCTCTTCGTCAGCCTTACAACTTTTCTTAGAATAAGCGCGCACAAACGTCAAGAAAACGGGGTTGGAAACATGTCTAGAACCACAGCAACAGACACCAAGGCCAGTGATGCCCAAGGGCTCTCTTTGAAGGTGGAATTTACGTAGGTCAGCTTGAGAAGGGGCATGATGCTAGCATCTGACCCCTCTACTATGCCAACACTTTCACTATTTAAGTGGGGATATGAAACTAATGTGGCAACCTATGAAAGCGGAGGTCTGGAGATGCTCTTCTCTGATCAACGGGAGCATTCTATTCATATACCTTCTACTACAAGCGAGGGGAAACCTACGACCATCGCTTCTCTCATAGATTACCTTTGCGAGAATACAATGAAGGACACCCGGAAGGAGCTTTTCGTTCTGGACGGTCATATGTAAGTTAGTTTCTAATCTGGGAAGTATAAGTGATCAGCATCCTGGGGGAACCGGCTCGCGAAGGTAGCAAAGTCGCAGACGCGCAGCCAGTCAGGAGCTGCGCATTTGCTCATTCGATGTCAGCTGGACACGGTGTTTTATCACACTCCTCCCCCAAGAAGTGGATGCTAACTTGTCTCTCCTTTTCTGCGGGTCGTAGCCGGCCGGGCATCCTAGTGCTCATAAATGATGCCGATTGGGAGCTTGAGGGCGAGGAGGAGTATGAGCTCCAGAATGGCGACAACATCTTATTCGTCTCGACGCTTCACGGAGGCTAAGGAGGTGAACCGAAAGTGGATACGTTTGTTCGCCTCGACTTTCAGCAGGCTGGTAGCAAAAGATAAGGTGGCGATGGCGGTAACTCGGCGGGGGGGCCGGGCGAGGCCAGCAACTTACTCATGCACGCCTAAAACGGACCACCGTGACGGCGACGGCAGCCAATGGATGTCGCGTCTGAACCAGTACCTCCTGACAGCTAGCCCCCCTCGCGAGAGTAAAGTTTAGGCCCGTGACGAGATAAATGGCCGAGATGAACGACCTGGTGGGCGGCGCCCCACGAGCTAGCTGTCCCCCGACTCAAGGCAATGATGGGATGACTTGATAGCTCATTTGGGGTATCGGAAAATAGGAAAATGGTGATGGCTTGCGCCAAAAATAGTGGGCTGTTTTTGTTCGCGCTAGGGCGCTTCTGTTGTTTGCTCCGAATCATAGATGAGTCCAGAGCCTGGACCACGATGCGGCAAAGGCACAATTCTTACCCCGGGGGTAGCCTCGATGACGATGGCCGGTCCTATGCATCGCCCATTTTGATACGAACCGTCTTGGTCATGATGAAGGAGACGACCTCTCATCTCATAACGCATGTCTGAGGCAGGCGCCTGGCCCGTTCTCTGGCCGGCTCCTCCTTCCGGACTCTCCCCGGGTAGATTTGATGCGGGTCTCGAGAGGTTCGATGCTGTGACTTCCTTTTTCCTTTTGCCCTTTTGCCTCTTTTCCTCTTTCGTTGCCGTCTATTTCTCATCTCGTTCGCAGGGGGACGTACAAGTTGCATCCACATAGATCTTGTCTGTATTATCTAGCATAAGCTTTTTCGGTGTGCCTGGTGGGACGTCGTCGTTTCGGCTACATGTTACAGGCGCCTGCATGATTCTTTAGACGAAGTGTACAAGGCGAGCATTCGGGCTTTTTTCCTCACTTTCATCTCACACCTCCAGAGATTGGGTTCCACGTCGTGCATGGGAAAATTACGCCAGGATCTCGGCATGCTTTGGTGTCGATTCGATCTATCTGTACACGCCCCCTTGGTATTTTCGTCTATCACTTGTCGCGAAGTAAAACCAGAGGGTTGGAAAGCTTACCCTTGTTGTTTTCTTATTGATCTTTTACTCATTCATCAACGTAAGGCAGGGGACCCCCTCAAAAATGGGTGGCGAGGAGAGAGCCAGCTTGTAGTTGGCCAATTCGTTGAAAGACAAAACGGGGGGGGGGGGGGAGAATCGAGCTCAGGCAGCGCCTCGTCGTTGTATGTGCGCGCCCATTAAGCTCAGCTGCAGAATTTCCCACTTCACTGCATTTGCTGCTGGGTACATCAGAGGCCAGCGGGAGATGTTGCACATGCAGGCATTTCGAGATCGACCAATGCATGCCGACGGCGGTCGCCCCCCTCTTTTTCTACCTGTGCTTTACGTGGAAGATGTGCGTCTTCGTGATGTATCTTTGCCCAATTCCCACCCTCCCGCATTCACTCATCTTAACCATGGCGGCGTATTGAGTATGAGAGGTGTGTGCAGGTTCAGTGCAGCGCCAACCCAATCACTAGAGCTCACGGACACCGCCATATCAAAATCTGTGAAAGGCGCCGACCTTGACGGTCCAATTCGACCGTCAGCGTGACGGAAATGGAGAAGCTTGCACGAAACGGTTACTCGGCAGACGCCCCAATGCTTCATGTCCCAATTCTCTCTTCCTCCCTTCCCCTTGTTCCCTACTCAAGCGCCCTTGACCCCTCCAATTGCATTTCATCACGTCAGGAAACACTTATGCAACGAACAGAACTATATTTTGGCGGTGAGAAGAGCCTTGTGTCTGTAATCGAATGAAGATAGACCCCACGGGAAGAGGCGCAGTGTTAAACTATTTCCACATCCTAGTATCAGGGCCTGGCAAGGTCTCGAGGCAACAATCACTGCAAAGGGTCCCACCCGATCCAGGCACATCTTTACAGGCTACAGACTCCAGTCCCTCGCAGCGTTACAGCGCATGGAAAGGAAAAAAAAACGCAGGAAAGAATTTCTGGCACATTTTCTCACATTTACCAGGGAAGGTGTGTGAGACCCGATTCGAGACCAGAACCCACGAAAGGAGGTACAGAACTATTCGCTTCAGTTGGGTTTCCTTCGAGAGGAGCGGTGAAGAATCGATACCGAATGGGAGAAGTCGAAGAAGAAGAAGAAGAAGAAGAAGAATAATAATACAGCAACTTCTGCAATCCTTCCTTCTCCCCCCACTGACATGCCCGATCGATTCTGAACCAACACCGAGTTAGGGAAGAAAGGGAGATGTATTCCGGAGATGTATATGGAGAAGTCGTCATCACGCGGTCTCTAGAGACGGCGAGATGCACGGATGCCCGGTCGCGGCGACTCCTCTTTTTTTCTGCCCTTTTCTGGATGCAGCCTGTCATCATCCTGGGTCTCTTTCATTCTCTCAGGTTCTCCTCTGTATCCTTGGACCGGGTCCTTGGTTCCTACCTTCATACCCAAAACCTAACACCCAGAAGCCAGCCTGGACGAAAAGAAAAAGAAGAAAGAAAGAAATCCACACAGAAAAGGAAACAAGGAACAGAGACTCGTCGACCTGTAAGATATAGTGGATAGCTGCTCAGGTCTAGAAAGAAACTAGGCAAATAAATAAATAAGTAAATAAACACTCCCATCATGTTGACCGAAACGCAGCCAAGTCCACTCGCCCTCAACCCCAACTCTGTCATTACTACATTCCCCCTCTCCATCCACGCCGCGGCATTTCTCATCATCTCCTCCCAGTGACCCCCTCTTCCATTTTCGTCATGGATGGGGTTCAATTCATCACATTTTGTTGAGATGTGAACCCACAAAGCAGGGTTAGACGGTGGGTGGGTGGGTGAGGTGAGGGTGTAAGTCCTTTTGTCCTCGGGGTGTGCCATGACCTTGTAAAGAACTAAGTTAAGCCTATTTCGACGGCAAAGAGCGGTAGCGGCCGTCGAGCTTCTAACCTTTATTGAACCTCGATGGTCTAGCATCAATGGCTTTCTTTGTATAGGGCGGGACGATACAGGCTAGTTGTTAGTGAACAATAACAGAGCCAAGATGCCTTCCTGCGAGTTAATCTCGCAAGCCCTATTCGGAACCCCCCGAGTCTAAGAAGCTACGTGCAGCATAAGGGATGCAAGCCACTAAACCAAAGACACGTCGTAGATCATTGATGGCATATGCGGAGTCTCCGTTGGGAGGACTTGGGGGCAAATAGCAGGGGGCCGGGGTAAAGCGGAGTCCTCTGCACTTCCACCTGCGACTGAGATTGACAACAGTACGACGACACATCCAGTAAGTGGATGTGATGGGGTTTCCGGCCTGGCGGTGTGCTTTACTCAGATTGCAGTTCATAACATCGGCAAACTAGACAAGAATCTCAACTTGGTAAAGCTCATGGAAAGTCATGAAATACACTACTAGACTAGCTAAGATTCAACCCAAGCCGAGCATATAACTCGAAAGAACGGCGGGAGGGACAGAAGATAACGAAGAAAACAAAAAGCCACCGTGGGAGAAAACAAGGCTGTCCCATTCAGATCTCCCACTTCACCCATTTGTAAATGCTAAGACCAAAATAAGGAAAAAAAAAAAAAAAAAAAAAAAAACAAAAAAAAA